>JAKCPI010026268.1:0-18049 GCA_023213315.1 Euborellia annulipes | reverse complement strand
AGTACATCAATAAAGAGGTACTATGTGAGTTTAAATAAATGTGCCTTGATTCATATATACCATGTGGATCACGGAAAAAGAGCCAGAAACAGAGAACAAGTCAGTCCGGGAAGTTTGTGTTAACGCGCTGCAGGAGGTCATCATAAGATGCAACTTCTGTTATTGCATCATTATAAAGATGCGTGGTTTTGACTCAGAAACTCGACTTAAGGTACCTACAAAGTAAATATGGGTCGGTGGCAGTGTGGAGGTGTTCCCTTTGCTTGTTGAAAAAAATTACCCTGGGTGACGTACTTATGAGTCAAAACCTCATAATTTAGACTAACTGAAGATGCAATAAAGACAATAGATTGCATCTTATGATGAGATCACTTGCGGGTGCGCTTTCATAAAAACTTCCCGGACTACTAACATTACTATGTAAAAAAATAGAAGTCACATGCACGATGTAATTTTTAGAAAAATGTAAATAAATATTAGTAGTACAGGTCTAAACCCCAACATTGAAAAAAAAAGTTTCCCTCCAACGCCAAATTGTTTCTAATCCCTCCCCGTAGTATATAATAAAAAGTTTGAGTGAAGTTTGAAGTGGCTGTGATTAATATCTTGAAGAATGGCAGGAAGTAGCAGCCAGGAAGGAGCGTCTCCAAAACAATGAAACTCCCAGATATTACTCCTCACATATCTAAGCCTTCCGATTGCATATTAGCAAAATTAATATTTTAATGTCAATAACAAGTCCAAAGCAACATATGCTTAAATATATTTATATAAATTTACATATGACAACTCCTGATTGCCTGATGATGGTCAAATAAATTTAGACCGAAACGTCGCGAATATCTGGGAGTTTCATTGTTTTGGAGACGCTCCTTCCTGGCTGCTACCTCCTGCCATTCTTCTAAAAAAAAAAAATGTAATGTAAAAATAAAAAGTTACACTATTTTGAGGCTTCGTATTATTGCGGGAGGGTGGGCGGGAAGTGATGAAATGATGGTTTTTCGCAAATATCTCGAAAGCTATGCGGTTTACCGATTCTATACAAAAATAATCGAAATTAAATTACAAACAAAAATAGTCTAATGCATAATTAGGGTTTGGACACCGGTGGAAACCGAAACCGGTATACCGGTTTTTTGGCTAATTTTCAAAAACCGAGAAACCGAGTTTTTCACGAAAAACCGAATTCGGTTTTTTTTCTTTTTTAATTTTTTTCTTCAGTATTCGGGATCGCTTTTTTTCCCAAGCGAGAAAAATTTATTTCATTTGAATTGGCTATCAATCATTTGAAATATAATAAATAGGGATGGCTTCTACCGGTAAATGGCCTTAGATGCCGAAAAAGACTAAAAAAATTAAAAAAAAAAAAAATTATAAATTATCTATATTTTTTCCCTTTTTTCCAATACTTAAATAATCTTTATATGATAATAGCGGAGTGGTCCCCGGGCTTGGTCTAGTTGGTAGCGTGCCTACCTTCTATACTGAACGTTGCGGGGTCGGACCCCAGCCAGTCCAATGATTTTATTTAAGCCATTTGGATACCAAACGGCCCCCCAATAGATATTATCATATATATAACGGTTATCGTCAAGTCTTATATGGCCTAAGTTGCCAAAAAGACTGTGTGAATGAGTGTGTGTGCATGAGTGTGAATGGGAAAAAAAGTGTGCGTTTTAAAAAATAAAAAATAATAATAATTTTCTTTGCATAATTAAGAAAAGGCAATGGTCCGTCGCAGGCAGGGGCGCGGTTATTAAAAAATTATTCTATTAAATATTGTTTTGAATATTTTTTTTTCCTTGATTTATTTAAGGAACATTTTGTTGTTTATTAAGGTGTCCTTCGAGATAGGAATTTTGCCTCATGTATTAATATTAATACTAAGGGTCAAGGGATCTTTTTCCGTACCAAGCGATAATATATTTCTAAATTATGTTGTATACAAATTAATTTAACTTCTAAAAATGGTGGTCCGTTCTAAACAGATGTTGAAAAAAAACCGGTTTACCGGTTTTCCGCTTTGTAAAAAACCGAAAAACCGGTTTTCAAAATTTTCCGGTTTTTTCCAAACCCTATGCATAATCTCGCTAAAGTGAACGGTTCGGGAGATATAGAGGGTAAAATTTGCTTTATTACTTTCTCTTACCTATATATTTTTTATAGAGAATTAGATTCATTTTCAGATTTGTCAAAAATTCGTTGTCGGGATTTTGAGGTCCTCTGAATAAAAAAAAGTGAATTTCGCAACATTGTCTGTCTATATGTCTGTGTGTATGAAAACAAAGTAACTGAAGAACGAAAAGAGCCAGGAGATTGACACTATTAGCGTATTTATTTACTTTCTTTATTATTTAAGATCTTTTTCGATAAATTGACATGAAAGTATTTAATTTAACGATTGTCACTAATAGTGTGTTGTTGACATTGAATGTTTTTAAATGACATTTTGATTTTGTACTCTACTGTGTTTTAGGGGTCTGGTGACACAACATCTAAACCTAACATTCCGTGGAATGGTCAAGTTTCCTGGCCACCAAGGTCGCCGGACCTTATTTTTGACTGAGGGGATGGTTGAAAGGCGAAGTCTACAAATCAAAGGTCAACAGTGATCGTTCGTTAGGCATAGTGTAGCCCTCTGGACACATGTTATATGGAAATTTTTATTGCAATTCGTCTATACTATCATCCCCTAAAATATTTACTATTCCTCCTGAAACACTCTGTATACAGTATGCATAATCACTCTTCAAGTTTATAGAAATAATAGTTTTGAGATTATTGGAAAAAAAAAATGATAAATTTATCTCATATTTCATCTACGAATAAATAATTTTTTTTCTCTCTAAATATTAAGATTCCCATCATTTATTATCTTAAAGAGTTATTTGAGAATACGTGGCCTTGCTATTTCTGGAGGAGATATGATGAGATTGAATCAAGACATGCTGAGTGGGCGATGGTCTCTCTCTCGATCTCACCCATTCAAATGTCTTCTTTCACTAAACATGAAAAGAGTGAAATAATCAAGCAATCTCATTAGAGATGTATATACTGTATAAGACAACTAGTTGGAATATAATTAAACAAAACAAGAGGAGCAGAATAATCGAAGGAAAATCTGCTATTGCCACATCAGGGGAATCAAATTCTTTTTTCTGCGGCTTAAGCTTATGAAGTCAATTTAGATAGGTATGATGACGAAGTACTCAGTTTAGAAATTAGGCTGACTCTGGTTCTCAGGATAAGCCGGACCAAAAACACCAAAGGAAATCCCATACAAAAGGTCCTTCTTAACTCTTAAGCCGTCCTCGGGCTTGGTGTAGTTGGCACCAAGGGTCGAGGGTTCGGATCCCAGGCAGTTCGATGATTTTATTTAAGCCATTTGGATGCCAAATGCCAAAACGTAAATGCAAACGCCAAAACGTAAATGGAAATTTGACAAGCATGCACGTTCAATCTTTTTGTACCAGCATGCACAAATTCCCTTCGGCACCACACGGCACAAGCATGCTTGTGCAAGAAACAGCTTATTCCGAATATTAACCTAAAAATGTCAAACTCGAAATTTAAACAGAGACACAATGAATACTAATATTTAAATGAATTAAATGAATGAATAAATATCAAATATCAAGAGGTCTATAAAATGGCGGAGTTTTTCTTGCGCAAATATGCTTGTGCATAATTAAAATTTAATCAAGCATCAAGCGGCTTGCACAATTAAAATGCTTGCGCAAAATTCTCCTAAAGGAGTTACAGTTTAAACAATTTAGCAATTGCTTGTACAAAAAGAATGCACGTGCATGCTTGGCAAGTTTGCAGTTACGTGTACAGCCGCCTTTACAGTTTTGTTTGATTGAACTGACATTTTGCAATTTGTTAACTGGATCAAGATAGGGCGGTAAGAGATAAAAATTGAAGCCCCCTCCCCCTGACTATAAAAGCAGAGCCAGACTGTTTAAACGCAGTAAAAACATCAAATTAAAAAAAAAAATGTAGCCTAATATAAAAAAGAGGAAAATTTTGTATAAACAAAAACCTGTTTTATAATATTTGATTTCACCCTCATAAGCTCTACCTCCGGCAATATTAAATAACAATTAAAAAGAAATAAATCAAGAAAAGTCAATATGTCATCATTATTTGATTTATATTATATATATGTAGGCCGAACAGGCTCAATTCGGGAAGGGTAACCAGCCAGCCAGCCTCTGGTCATATAAGAGGTTAGCTGGCAATTAATCATTTACCTTCCTCTAATGAATGAATAAATTATTACTTGGATGCACACAGATCGGAAAAGAGCGAGAGCGAGGCCATCCGTTTATCCGGTGGGCTCGTAATCCCGTAATCGAAATCCTCAACAAGTGTATTATTATTAATAGTAACGGAAAAGGCTCTTGAGAAAGGAAAAGATGAGAGGGGGGGGGGGGGGGTAAAAAGGGCAGATCTAGCCATTCATCAGAATTATAATGCACGCTATTTGGATATTTGAATCGATTCCATTCATAAATATCGAAAGTTTATTTATAAATTAAATGCTTTCTATTGATAAAAAAAAAAATATCTATTTTTTTTGTGTTCATTTGAAAGATTTTAATTTAATTTACCTAAATAAATATGTTAACATATTATAAAGTAATCAAAAGGAGATTTCGATGAAAAAACGTTTTAAATTCCAAAAAAGTGAGCCCCGCAAAATGGTCTGTCTGTAGACAAAAAATTCTAAAGTTGGAAAAGAGCTACGAAGTTGTTATTTAACAAAGAGTACTTGTTTTCTATCCCTTTAAAAAAAAATGTTCATTTAGGATTAGATTTTAAAATACAGAGTTAAATGAAAATTCTGTTGTCATTAGTCGGAAACCATCGGCACTAGTTTAAGATGAAAGATAGTTAATTCAGAAGACAGTTCCGGGTTGACCGAGCCGAAGCTCGGTCTTTTTTTTATAAAATTATAAAAAAGTACATCAGTAAAGTACAAGTACTCGAGGGGCGCAATTTGATTTGTATAAAAGAAATAGGAAAAAATTTAAAATTTGAAAGAAATTATAACGAGACAACTTGCTCCTCAATGGAAACATCAATAAAAACCCCAAAATAAGAAGTAACAGTCCAGGGAGAGCTTTGAGGAATAGCAACATTACTGAGTGGATACTTAGAGGAGACAGTGCCTAATAAGAAAACTTTAATCATGAGACATAAGAGAGTTGCCCAGGAAATGCGTCAGCCTGGAGACAATTAAAAATTATTATTTTCAATAAAATTAATTAATAATAATCAAAAATTAGTATTTTAATAATAGAATTTAAATAATAGGTATTTTTCTACTAAATGGTCTTGTTGACATTATTAAATTAAATACATTGTAAGTAATTATTGATATAAAAAATTAAATTTACAAAATTGCACATTAATTAAAATTTAAATATTCTTAGAGAGATATTTTTTAAATCTGTGGGTCCTGGGTAAAGAGAGAGAGGGATTGGCCAAGGGACAAGCTCGCTAGGCTTAAAACATTATATTAAAATCTTTAAAACGAATTTCAAGAAAATTGTAAAAAACTAAAAAAGTACACCAGTAAAGTACTAGTACTCGAATTTTCCCAAACATGACACCTAGCATAATTTCATTTTAAGACCACAAATAAGTATATATTTAAAATTAAAAAAAAATCGTTAGAGCCGTTTTCGAGAACTGGTATGCGCATATATATATAAACAAACAAACGTACATTGCTCTAAGATAAGATAAGATAAGATAAGATAACCGTTAAGGTAGAGAAGTGGCTGTCCAACGATTAGAATGATTCACAGGAAGAGAGGATGTCAGCCAAAAAGAGAGCCTCTATCGAATAAAAATCTCAATCCAGAAGACGTTTCGGTTTTAATTAAAGCCATCATCACTTCTTAAGAGATTATTGGCAATCTCATAAATTTGAAACTTGGCCGTGTTGAGCATATTATATCGGATAAGCAAATATTGTATTTAAATATAATTTTGTATATGTTTATATATAACAACGCTATCTGCATTTCAATGGTGTACACCTTGAGATTGCCAATAATCTCTTAAGAACTGATGATGGATTTATTTAATTAAAACCGAAACGTCTTCTGAGTGGAGATTTTTATTCGATAGAGGCTCTCCTTTTGGCTGACATCCTCTCTTCCTGTGAATAATTATAGTTAAAGAATTATGTTCGGTTTGAAAGTTAAGGCCATTTAGGCCTCAAAATTGAAATATTATGATAAGTTATCGGATTCATTGTCATGTCAAGAGTGAAGGGCTTGCTTCTTTGGCTTGCCAACAATATAACTCAAATAAAGAAAAATGAGGGTGTATATAAGGAAGGGGAGGGAGAGGGCCCACCCCCTCCGAAATTTTTAAAATGTACAGTCAGTTTCAATATTAACTGCCACCTAATTCATTCAATTCTCATCTACAAATAGCCACTAATCTTAAAGATTTGCTTATTAAAGCAAATAGACCATTAAAATCAACTTTATGGTTATATTAAAGACCTCAGAGGGGCGATTTTGTATCATCCGCCCTTTTTCTTTATTAATACTAAGAGGAAGCACAAATTCATCTCATATTAGACGAAGATGATATCATATTTTCCTCTTTTTTTTGTTATTTAATGAATAGTTTCAGATTGAGGTTAATAGTTATAATAAAAATAGAAAAAAAAAATGTGATGCAATAAAGTGAAAAGAGGGACAAGTGGAGGGGCTGTTCTAACTCAATATAGCAGTGGGGGGTACTGGCCCATTACATTCAGGAACATGGATGGGCTATTAACATGAATGTCAACAAAACCTGACGTCAAGTAGCAGCAGCCCTCACCCCGTGACTCTAATATTAAAGTATGGTTGGTGGCTATGTATTGTGTTATGATTCAATGAACAAGAGTGAGAGAATAGCCTATTTGCCGTAGGAGGTAGTATTGATCAGACAGTTGCGTTATTTTTTTAATTATATTTTAGTAAAATTTATAAATATAAATGAGAGTTTTTAATTATAGAACACATTTTGTATTAATTAAATACTGTACAACATTTCGACTACTTATTCTAGTCTAGTCTAGTACTGTGCTCTTGCTTCGACTCAAGCAAATTAACCTCTAAAGGGCACTTAAGGGTCGTCCACATATTACGTAACCCCTTTTTTGACGATTTTCTAGTCCCCCCCCCCATGTCACAGTTGGTCACATACAAAAAAAAACCCTACAAATGATATGTCACAACATAGAACTATTTGAGTCAAACTTTAATTTGTTAATATCTGAATTGTGTGAATGAGTGTGTAAATGTGAGTGTGAATGAGAAAAAAGTGTGAATGTTTTTAAAAAAAAAAAAAAAAAAAAACTCTTCGTCTACAAAAAAATGTTAAAGATTTTGCCAGCATGTCTTAAGCCGTTACTAACAATAACAAATCAAAAAGCCATTGTGGCTAGATTAGTAGCGCTCATTCTTTGTAAACATGGAATCTCGCCCTATAACTATTTTTTTTGTGTAATTTATATTGTTTGGATTTCTATAAGAACAAAAGAGTTCTTATTATTTCATGATTTTCTAATACCAATTTCAAACAAGGTTTTTTTTTTGTCCTCAATATACCTCCTTTTTAAAAAAATCGAATTATAATAATCAGGACTACGCCATTTTTCAAGAATATTTTTTAATATTAATAAATAAATAAAAAGTTTTTTTTAATTATTGGATTTTTATTTTTAACTTGTTCCATATATTTAAAGAAAATTCAAATGCACAGACAGAAAATATTTGAATTTTCTTTAAATATATGGAACAAGTTAAAAATTAAAAGCCAATAAAAAAAACTTTTTATTTATTTATTAATATTAAAAAATATTCTTATAGAAATCCAAACAATATAAATTACACAAAACAAAAAAATAGTTACAGAGCGAGATTCGAACTCGGGATTTAATGTTTACAAAGAATGAACGCTACTAATCTAGCCACAATGGCTTTTTGATTTGTTATTGTTAGTAACGGCTTAAGACATGCTGGCAAAATCTTTAACATTTTTTTGTAGACGAACAAGTTGAGTAGTGCGTTCTCTCGCTGTAACAGAATTTGTTTTTCATTAAGTACTACACATAAAAAATGTTTCGTTCAAATGGGTGTTATGAAGGTTATGCACTCCCCTTGTTAGTTCACTTGAGCCGGATCAAGCGCACAGTACTTGAAAAATGACTGCAGAATAAGTAGTCAAAACATTGTACAAATAATTTAAATAATTAAAATACAAAATATATCCTATAATCTATTTAATTTACAATTTTAAAATGTGACTTGTCAATATATCAATAAATTAAAATGATCGCTTTGTTCTTTAAATGGTTCGTAAGAAACGTTCCCTTTTGTGTCAAAATGTCCGTCCATTTCAAGTGGATAGGGAAAGGAAGGATTTCAATGAGACAGCTGTCAAACAAATATCCTGCTATAATCGTTTGTTGACTAGAAGGGAGTAGTAGCCTGTATCGCTAATATACAACACACAGATAAAAAAAGATGTCTTCCTTTTATCCCTATCTAATATTAAACAAATGTGGAGGCGGCGGCTTTTTTTTTCCAAACGAATCATAAATATTTAAATTTTAGAGAATTTTTTTGTGCATCGAGTCTTTTTATATAGTCAGTATTTTTTTTTTTTTTTTTTTTTTTTTTTTTTTTAATTTGTCTTTTAATGTAAATGGATGGATTCACCAAGTAACAATAAAAATGTCAGAGTACACGACAATTTAAAAATCCGTTCTTTGGATCTTTTTCAGAACCCTTTGTGATGCGAATTCTTTATCCAATATATAGACCTATATACTTAGTACGCAGTTGGTTTAAAATATGGACCCTGTTATGCAATGGTGTGTCAAAGACCAAACATCGAGATTTGAGAAAATCAACATTAAAGTTTTTTTTTTTTTTAATGAATGAGAAATAAAAATGCTGGAGGTTATTTCTCATTCATTCATCTGTCTGCGCCAGGCTTTCCCAATCATCAATTGTCATCAAAAGGAGGTTCGTCTTGCTGCATCCATCAATTATAACATAGAAAGAGTCCTGATGAAGGGAGGCGTTGAGTCCCCCGAAACGTCGGCTGTATAGTGGTATTAAAATTTGGCCTGAAAGTACCTCCAGCATTTTTATTTCTCATTCATTCATCTGTCTGCGCCAGGCTTTCCCAATCATCAATTTTTTTTTTTCATTGGATTATATATAATTTTTCTTGTCAATTGTGCAAGTAACATTAAATATAAATTTTTTTAGAACATATTTCATAAAAAATACTATTAATTAAAGCATTTGAAACAATATTTTGTGCTTAAATCAATTTTGAATTTTTTTGGTCTTTGACACACCATTGCATAACAGGGTCCATATAATATTATGAGATTGAAGAAAAAAGCATGTTTTGAATATTAATGTGTAGTTAGTTGCTTTTAAAGTCTAATTTATGCAACAAAAATTAAAATTTTTTTTTAATATTTTCAAACTTTCGCGCTTTACAGGGAGGAAATGTAAAAGATGAACATTTCAACCTCAATTTGTCCCAGATTTATTTTTTCAAGTATGCGCCTGTCACTTCAAAGATCATTATCTGTGTTCTCAGATAAACCTATGTCCTTAAACCAAGAAAATTTGGACAAGTTGCTTGTTCATTGTGCATATTTGGTCATTTAATAGTGAGTAAATGCATGCATATTTTAAGGGTTGATTAAGCATCAACATCCGGGCTCTAGAGATCGGAGTCAGCTAAGTTAAATAAAAACTTTTGCTGTTAACGTTTCGTGCGCCAGCTTCTTCCTCGAGTCTATTTTTTTTTTTTACAAAGATAAACAAATTAATAATGATCGTCATTGTAATAGCAACCTCGCATCGACACGCCTGTCATGTATATTAATCATAAATTGAGGAACATGTGTTTATCTTTGACAAAAAAAAAAATGATAAATTGTTACGGGACATCTGTAATATGTTCTATATAGAGTGAAAATATTGTGATCGTATCAAGAAAGAGATATGAGGATGTGGTGTATGAGCAGCTAAGGTAAGAAATAATTCCGACGTTTCGAGTGCCGGTTGCACTCATCCTCAGGATTGATTATAATAATTAGCCAAAGAGAATTCAATCAAATAAAGATTCATAAAGACATTGCTACACTACAACGAACCTGACATTTTAACACAATTTTGTTTAGATGATGAATGCGATCGAAACTCCAAACATCGACAAAATATTATCTTTTTTACTTTCTCTTATCTATGTATATATGTAATATATACCGGGTGGGCCATTAGTGCGTGGACGGAAGATTGTGGGCTTATTAACGGACATTTTTAAATTTTGTTGAACGTATATAATGTGGGGCCTTTAGGGCTACAAATTAAAAATATTTTTGTTCCAAATGCACTTTTCATACAGGGTGACCCATATCAAAGTTATGTTTTTTTAAATGGAACGCCCTATATATTATTGCATATTTGGATTCTGCGGGCAATTTTAGTATGAGTTTATGTCATGCAATGTATTCTAAAACAAACCGTTTAGCCGCAAATCGGGTTTTTGTGAAAAAACTGCTGTCTGAAAAAAATTGAATATCTCGCGAACCATAAAACTTAGGGGACTGTTCTTTTGTGAGATTGTTAACCATGAAATGTACTAATGTAGGCCAGATGGGGAACCCTGAATTATTCTTATGTTGGGAGAAATGGCCATGTCAATTTGGAAAATTTCAAACATGGATAATTTTATTTTTTCAAATGGAACATGCTACTTTTTTGATGCCAAGGGACGTGAAATTTAATTCTCTTTCTAATGACATAAGGTTGTCTATATCTATCTTTGGTAGTTTTCTTTTTATTCCAAAATATCTGATAACGAAAAAAAAATTACATTTATTATAGACAAAACCATTTTAAAAAACAATCCAAACGCAAACAAAATTGTAATAAATGGAAAAGATCTGCTAAATATTCGAAAATGTATTTAAATTTCCCTTAAAATCATTTATTTGAACTCCTCGAAGAAGTCCCGCTTGCTCAAATTGGGGTATGATTTTTCAACCTAAACATAACCTAATTTCTTTTTCGAGAAGTTCAAATAAATGATTTTAAAGGAAATTTAAATACATTTTTGAATATTTAGCGGATCTTTTCCATTTATTACAATTTTGTTTGCGTTTGGATTGTTTTTTAAAATGGTTTTGTCTATAATAAATGTAATTTTTTTTTTCGTTATCAGATATTTTGGAATAAAAAGAAAACTACCAAAGATAGATATAGACAACCTTATGTCATTAGAAAGAGAATTAAATTTCACGTCCCTTGGCATCAAAAAAAGTAGCATGTTCCATTTGAAAAAATAAAATTATCCATGTTTGAAATTTTCCAAATTGGCATGGCCATATCTCCCAACACAAGAATAATTCCGGGTTACCCATCTGGCCTACATTAGTACATTTCATGGTTAACAATCTCACAAAAGAACAGTCCCCTAAGTTTTATGGTTCGCTCGATATTCAATTTTTTTCAGACAGCAGTTTTTTCACAAAAACCCGATTTGCGGCTAAACGGTTTGTTTTAGAATACATTGCATGACATAAACTCATACTAAAATTGGCCGCAGAATCCAAATATGCAATAATATATAGGGCGTTCCATTTAAAAAAACATAACTTTGATATGGGTCACCCTGTATAAAAAGTGCATTTGGAACAAAAATATTTTTAATTTGTAGCCCTAAAGGCCCCACATTATATACGTTCAACAAAATTTAAAAATGTCCGTTAATAAGCCCACAATCTTCCGTCCACGCACTAATGGCCCACCCGGTATATAGAGAGAAAGTATTGGATTCATGTCAAAAATTCGATGTCGAGATTTTGATGGATCTTCACGTTTTGAGGTCCCCTGAATCCAAAAAAGTGGTTTTCGCGACATGGTCTGTCTGTGTGTGTGTGTGTGTGGGGGTGGGTGGGTGTGTGTGTGTGTGTGTGTTCAATTTTAAGCATGAAGGAATTGAGCTAGGAGGTTGAAATTTTATATTTAAATTAAACACCCCCCGGGACCGGAAAAATAAGCTTTTAATCAAAATCGGCCAAAGAGTACTAGTACTTTACTGATGTACTTTTTCAGTTTTTTTCGATTTTCTCAAAATTTGCTCCAACGATTTTTTTTAAAATTCAAAAATCAATTATTTTTTAGATGCTCTTTAAAATGTATATTCTCATTTTGCGATTGAAATCTTCTGAAGACCACTTTACTCTTGTATTTCATAGGGAAGATAGGAGAAATGGTTGCCATGGTAACAAAATATAAATACAGTATTTTCCCATACTTATAAATTTTACATCTGAATTCAAATATTCCCTACAGCCGGGAACTAAATATATGTCGACACAAAAAATCTGGTGTGACAAGCACAGAACACAACTTTCGATTACCGAAGGTAAGAGAAAGTTGTGTGCTGTGCGCCAGTCACACCAGATTTTTTTTTTGCCAATACACCACATAACATATTATAATAATCCAGCCATAAAGAAACAACTAATTTTGATGGAAATACACGTTTTGAGACTTCCTGAGTTCAAAAAAGAGGTAACAAAAATTAAATATTTTCCTCTGATTATCAATTTTTACTTTCTCTTACCTATGTATATATGTTAATATATATAGAGAGAAAGTATTGGATTCATGTCAAAAATTCGATGTCGAGATTTTGATGGATCTTCACGTTTTGAGGTCCCCTGAATCCAAAAAAGTGGTTTTCGCGACATGGTCTGTCTGTGTGTGTGTGTGTGTGTGAGTGGGTGTGTGTGTGTGTGTGTGTGTGTGTTCAATTTTAAGCATGAATGAATTGAGCTAGGAGGATGAAATTTTATATTTAAGTTAAATACCTCCCGGGACTGGAAAAATAAGCTTTTAATCAAAATTGGCCAAAGAGTACTAGTACTTTACTGATGTACTTTTTCAGTTTTTTTCGATTTTCTCAAAATTCGCTCTAACGATTTTGATTAAAATTCAAAAATCAATTATTTTTTAGATGCTCTTTCAAATGTATATTCTCGTTTTGCCCTCAAAATTGTTTGAAGCACACTTTACTCTTGTGCTTCATAGGAAAGATAGGAGAAATGGTTGCCATGGTAACAAAATATAAATATTTTCCCATACTTATAAATTTTACATCTGAATTCAAATATTCCCTACTGCCGGGAACTAAATACATGTCGACACAAAAACTCTGGTGTGACAAGCACAGTACACAACTTTCGATTACCGAAGGTAAGAGAAAGTTGTGTGCTGTGCACCAGTCACACCAGATTTTTTCTCTTAGTTTTTAAAAGAGTATCAGAAACGAAATATAAGTTGATCTAAAATATCTCGTAACCGAAAATTGTGTGCTGTGCGGTCGTTCACTCCAGATTTTTTAAATTATCTCTCGACTAATGAGATCTTGTATTTTTAAATTTTTACTTTCTCGTACCCTATATATGAAATATATAGAGAGAGAAAGTATTGGTTTCATGTCAAAAATTCGATGTCGAGATTTTGATGGATCTTCACGTTTTGAGGTCCCCTGAATCCAAAAAAGTGGTTTTCGCGACATGGTCTGTCTGTCTGTCTGTCTGTGTGTGTGTGTGTGTGTGTGTGTGTGTGTGTGTGTGTGTTCAATTTTAAGCATGAAGGAATTGAGCTAGGAGGCTGAAATTTTATATTTAAGTTAAACACCCCCGGGACCGACAAAATAAGCTTTTAATCAAAATCGGCCAAAAAGTACTAGTACTTTACTGATGTACTTTTTCAGTTTTTTTCGATTTTCTCAAAATTCGCTCTAACGATTTTGATTAAAATTCAAAAATCAATTATTTTTTAGATGCTCTTTCAAATGTATATTCTCGTTTTGCCCTCAAAATTGTTTGAAGCACACTTTACTCTTGTGCTTCATAGGAAAGATAGGAGAAATAAATGGTTGCCATGGTAACCGAATTTAAATCTTTTTCTTTTTATTAGATTAAAAATCAATTATTATTTAAACGCCCATTTTTTTTTCGGAGAAAACATATCTCTCTCTCTCACAAAACTATCTTCTCTCTTTCTACGCGTTTTAAATTTTTCTACCTTATCTTCGCATTTGACCAATGTTAATTTCCTATAGGGATTTGTATGTTAATTTCGATTCAAAAGGGGGTCCCCTTTGGAACTTTTTACGCATTTAAAATTTTTTTTTCCAATTCTTATGAAATTTTGTATTTATTTACGAATCTATATTGTGTATAAAATGTCCAAATATGAGATTAAAATTTTGAAAAATAACCATAGTTTATTTCAAGCAATCAACATATAAAATGCAAGTTTGAAACTAAGGTGCTATCGGAAACTAAATATATCTCGACACAAAAAATCTGGTGTGACCAGCACAGTGCACAACTTTCTCTTACCGAAGGGTAAGAGAAAGTTGTGTGCTGTGCGCCAGTCACACCAGATTTTTATTATACCGATGACAACACTCCCAATACCTCATAGGGTAATCTACTTGCTCCTTCCACAGTGAATTTCATCTTTTTCCCTCACACTACGCCGTACAACAATTAACAGTTTGCAGTGCTGGGGAAAGAGGTGGATTATTTCCGATTTTAATAAACTAGAGATTTTATTTTATTATTCTTTGCCCCCCCCCCCTCCACCTTAATAAAGTGTTTCCGTTCCATCCATCCAATCCATTACCAGTACAGCAGAAAGGACTAATTTTATTTAATTTATTTATGCTGCTAGCGGATTCGCAGTAATTCTCACGATCATTTTTAAATATTTAAGTGATTTATTTTCTTTATATTTTTAGAACAAATTCAAAGCCGAGGATATTTTAAGGTAGAATTCATTTGATGTCAGATCTCAAAACCAATAAGATGATAAGGTCATCCAAGAAAGGAATAAAAATAAAATAAGAGAAAGAGTTTTATCCACTCATCTCTCAATTCTTTCTTTCTAATATAAAAAAAGAAAAGACGAAAATAAGAGAGCTATGGAAAGATGAGATTTTTTTTTATTTCATTAGTTAAAAATAAATTTATTAAAAAAAGAAATTAGAAAAGGAAGGAAATACCTGTACAATAACTCCGGAAGTAAATATTAATTTTTTTTTTTTTTTCTCATTCACACTCACACTCACACACACATTCACACAGTCTTTTCGGCAACTTAGGCCATATAAGACTTTGACGATAACCGTTGTAGAGAAAATATCTATTGTGGGGTCAGGCATTTCTATTTAAGCCATCTGGTATCCAAATGGCTTAAATAAAATCATCGGACTGCCTGGGTCCGAACCCGCGACGTTTGGTATAGGAGGTAGGCACGCTACTTACTACGCCAAACCCGGGGCTAAATATTAATTGACAAAAATAGATGAACAATAGAGGAATAGTTCTAAGAGACTAAGAGAGTAGGCAACCGGTCGGCTTTTTTGACATGAAAAGAGTTAATAATCAATTAATTAGTCTTGCAAATTTCAACTTGAATGTTTTTTTAAGCTTTTATCATTGATTCCTATGTATTTATTTGAGATTAAGTTGACTATTCAGTAAATTATAATTAAAAAATAAGAAAAATATAGCCTATTAAATCTATTCAATAGTTATTAGACGATGAACTCAGGCTGTAGCTTAATGAAGTCAGAAGAGTCAGTTTTTATTTCAATTAAATTAAAGGTTTCAAGGGCCTGGCAACCAAGAAAAGCAACAGTCACCGCAATCGTTGCGGTTAAGTGATGCCAAACGAGGCGAAAACCCGAATTGGTGACCCCGAACAATTAGCCTAGTCATCGGCACTTTGTACTTCAAATATAATAACAAATTCAAAACCCTAAATGGCATCTGTAGCCGAAAAGGGCAAAAATAAAAAAGAAAACGCTCTCACAATTGACGTTTCGGCCTAAGGTCTAGGTCATCATCAGATTCATTTTTAAGCATTTCTTATCTATTCGCTGCCAGCGTACAGAATTGATTGAAATTATTGAATATGGTCTAGACTTGGGCAGAAACGTCAAACTCGAGTGCGTTAATTTAATTGAAATAAAAATTGACAGCAAGAGTCGTGTTTTTCTTCTGATTCTATGGCGGGCTTCACCACCCCCTATTAAAATAAACTATGAAAATCCGACCAGTTGTTGGCTTTCGGTGAATGAGTGATCGCCTGAATTGAATTCATAAGGCGTGGTGGAAAAAAAGGCAGTAAAAAAGAGTAGATATGTGACATGTAGAAGAAATCATCATACTCATACTATAATATAAAGCGCTAGCGGCTGACTTCCTGTCCCTGAGTGTATGTGCCTGTAAGGACTCTGATTGGCCAGAAAAAAGGAAGTAGAGTCAGAGAGGGAAATTTAAAACCTTAAAATTTTGGAATTGCTCGTCGAAGGTGAGCAAGAGTGCCAAAGGGCGTAACACCTTGGCAAGTGGTTAAGTCCGCCTCCGGCACTTGTTTGCTTATAATTAATTTCTCTAATCACTTATGATATTGAAATATCAAATGCTATCTATCTGAATACTTTGAAAAAGATTAATTGAAATTTGTGAATTTGTATAGAATTTATACAAATATGCATTTTATACTTTTATTTCCAAATTCACTTCCAGAGGCGAGTTATAGCTAATCACTAGAGCCCGGATGTTCATGCACAATCAAATCTTAAAATATACCTGCACTAATGCACTATAAAATGACCAAATATGCAGAGTTAATAAAGAGTAAAAAATATGCTCTATCACAAATTGAAACGAATTTTATATTTTTTTTTAAATACCAATGAACAACAAGCAATTTCTCTAAATTTTCTTCGTTTGAGGACATGCGTTTATCTGAGAACAGGATCTGAGAAAATGATCTTTGAGTCACAAGCTACTACTATACTTGAAAGAAGAAATCTGGGACAAATTGAGGTTGAAATCTTTTACATTTCCACCCTAAAGCGCGAAAGTTTGAAAATATTAAAAATAATTTTTAATTTTTGTCACATAAATTCGATTTTAAAAACAACTACACAAAAAATATTCAAAACATGATTTTTCCTTTAAAAAAAATTACAATATGCTTGAAAATATGGTTGGTTTGGTTTAAAATCGGCATAACATTCATTGTGCATGGAATTTCGCCAAAAAAATGCACATATGCTCGGAACAAATAGGGTTATTCGAAACGAATACTCTTCAAATGGATAACTGCAAAGTTTCAGGAACGTACACTTTTTTAAGATGATACCGAGGGACTCACCTAGAACAGGGGTTCGCTTCAATATCTTGACAACAATCTCCATAGGAAAGAGAGAAGTGAACTAACAGCAATGAGAGAGAAGAGCATCAGTAAAAAAAAAAAGAAAAAGAAATAAAGAAAGAAAGAGTGTCTCTAGGCCATCAGCTAGTAGCCAGCCCTCGTCCTCTCCTAGTTGAAGTTGAAGTTGAAACAGGTTGCATGCAATAGAATCTGAGACCAATAAGGCATTTGGAATGCTAGCAAAATCAATCAAACAAACATTTAATTCGCCAAGCAAAGTATAATCACAAGTGAATTTGAAACTTTATTTTTATTTTTCTTCTTCTCTCTTCAAATGGTAAATACAGCAGCTATATTACTTTATATAGAAATGTTGGTGAAAAATTGAATTTTTCTTTATAATGTCAATATATAAATAACCATTTCAAGAGGTTGAATAAAATTAAATATTCATTTTGTTGGGAAATTGTAAATAATTCGGAATCATGCCGCCTGCCTCTTCTTAGTTATAAATCACGCTAGTTTGACTATATATCACGGCTGACCCCTATCTTCTCAGTAAGGTCGAACGCGCACCAATTGAGCAAAAACGTTTTCGGACAAAACATTTTGTCCAAAGAGCAAAACGTTTTTGCTCAATGCCAACACACACCGATTGAGTAAAACGCTCAATGGCAAAACATTTTGTTCAATGATGCCGAATCATGCTCAATTGTGTCCTCGGTGTGCGTTGACCCATAGAAAAGCATTAAAAA
>JAKCPI010026267.1:0-32335 GCA_023213315.1 Euborellia annulipes | reverse complement strand
ATTATATTTGATTATATTTCATTATATTCCATTATATTACATTATATTTCATTATATTACATTATATTCCATTATATTTCATTATATTTCATTATATTCCAATATATTCAATTATATTCAATTATATATCATTATTTTGCATTATATTTCATTATATTCCAATATATTCCATTATATTACATTATATTCCATTATATTAGATTATATTTCATTTCATTTCATTATATTCCATTATATTCCATTTTATTACATCATATTAAATTATATTCCATTATATTCCATTATATTTCATTATATTACATTATATTACATTATATTCACATTATATTACATTATATTTCATTATATTCAATTATATTTCATTATATTGCATTATATTCCTTTTTATTAAATCATATTAAATTATATTCGATTATATTTAATATATATTCCATTATATTCCATTATATTCCATTAAATTCCATTATATTTCATTAAATTCCATTATATTTCATTATATTTCTTATTTTCCATTATATTACATATTATATTAGATTATATTCCATTTTATTTCATTATATTCCATCATATTAAATTATATTCCATTATATTTCATTATATTCACATTATATTAAATTATATTTCATTATTTTGCATTATATTTCATTATATTCCATTATATTCAATTATATTCCATTATATTTAATTATATTCCATTATATTCCATTTTATTACATCATATGTTATGTTATATTAGTGTTTTTTTCATCATAGGCTCCACGAGGAGCTCTTGATGAAAGTCCTAAGGCTGTTATTTAATAATAGAATTATTCGATACTAATAATATAATAATTGTTTTCAGAGTCATGAGCCCCAGGAGCGAGCCCTTTCGCCAGTCCCAGTGATGTAGTTGTATATTTATATAGGCATATTAAATTTGAATATCTGAAAAGATTAATTTATTGCAAAACTGTAGACGGTACCGGCAAATAAATATTATAATGTCCATTATTTTAGAATATTAAATTATCAAAATAAAACTTCCTGAGAGTTTTTTTATAGGTTGAATATCTAGCTTTCCATATAAATTTCACTATTACTGCCTAACCATTTGAGTCCAACAGAAAAGTTCATTAGTGAAAAATCTAAATGAAAAATATTAAAGTCAAAAAGTTTGATATAATAACTTTTTCGATGCCTCTTTTACCATTGCATTTTCATCTTATAAGAAAACAATCAATACTATCAAAATATACATTTATACTTAAAAATCCTTAGTTTTTTTGAATGACATACTCTTAAGGCATTATGTTATTTAATAATAGAATTATTTATTCGATACTACTAATATAATAATTGTTAGTCATGAGCCCTTTCGCCAGTCCCAGTGATGTAGTCGTATATTTATATAGGCATTTTAAATTTGTATTTCAAAATTGTAGACGGTACCGGTAAATTTTATATTATAATGTCCATTATTTTAGGAAATTAAATTATCAAAATAAAACTTCCTGGGAGTTTTTTATATGCTGAATATCTAGCTTTTAACATAAATTTCACCATTACTGCCTAACCCTTTGAGATACACAAATTTAAATAATGACCTTTTTTAAAGAATAATTAATTTCCAAAAGAAAAGTTCATAGAAGTAAAAAATATAAAATGAATAGTTTACCAGTTAAAAGATATCCAATATTGTATGGAGAGTGAATTGGACTTTAATCAATATCAAATGTCGATCGGGTGACACATCTTTTCGATATAACAAAAGAATTATAAATGACAAAAAAATCGATCTTAAGGTTCAGTAACTATTTAATATATTATAAAAAAATAGCATTTTGATTAAGAATTTTGTAGTTTAAAAGAAATTGTATGAAAATATTCAGTTTCACAGCGAGTCGACTAGAAATGCCAATAAAGGGTTTATTTTTTTCCTCATCACATATTCAATTAAATCTATTGAAATTTCATATCTATGGAATATTTTCTTTTATCTTTTATCAAATAGTTTTTATTAGAATATTTGCATTTTAAAGGGTAGATTATTTGAAGTCTAATATGAAAAAACGCTAATTACTACTTTGAAATAATTTTTAAAAACATGAAATTAATAAATATTACAAAACAATCAATTATTAATAATTATATTCAATTTTGAACGAAATGGTTTGATTAGTGTTTGAGAAAATGTTAAAAACCCAGAAAACCGTAACAAAAGACTCGGTGATGCCGGACGACGTGTGCGACCCAGTGTCTTGATAAAATAGACCAAAGAAATTATAAATGAGAAAGAAAACGATCTTATTTTATCGATTTAATCTATCTGAAGGTTCACAGTAACTTTTTAATATAAGAAAATAGCATTTTGATTAAGAATTTTGTAGTTTAAAAGAAATTGTATGAAAAGATTCAATTTCTTCTCTCCGGGAGCGAATCAACTAGAAATGCCAAAGAGTTTTATTTTTTTTTCTCATTAGACATTTATTCAAATCTATTGAAATTTCATAACTCTGTGTTATTGTCATTTATCTTTAATATCAAATAATTATTATTAGGAAATTTGCATTTTAAAGGGTAGTTTATTTGAAGTCCAATTTGAAAAAACGCTAATAACTCCGTGGAAATAATTTAAAAAAATATAAAATCAATTAGATATTATAAAACAATTAATTATTAATCATTTAATTTCATTTTGAACGAAATCGATTCAGTACTTTTTGAGAAAATCGTCAAAAACCATCTGAACTGTCAATAAAACGTTGTTTTTTGAAAGCACGAGATGCCTTTGAAAAAAGTTTAAAAAGTCATATGAAACGAAAAGTTGACTTGTGACATGGAGATGAATTTTAAAATGTTTCTAAAACGGCCTTTCATAGACGGTTTACGGGGTTTTTGGCGATTTTCTCAAAAAGTACTGAACCGATTTCGTTCAAAATTGAAGTAAATTATTAATAATTAATTGTTTTATAATATCTAATTGATTGCATATTTTTAAAAATTATTTCAACGGAGTTATTAGCGTTTTTTCAAATTGGACTTCAAATAAACTACCCTTTAAAATGCAAATTTCCTAATTATAATTATTTGATATAAAAGATAAATGACAATACCACACAGTTATGAAATTTCAATAGATTTGAATAAATATCTAATGAGGAAAAAAATAAAACACTTTGTCATTTCTAGTTGATTCGCTCCCGGAGAGAAGAAATTGAATCTTTTCATACAATTTCTTTTAAACTACAAAATTCTTAATCAAAATGCTATTTTCTTATATTAAAAAGTTACTATGAACCTCAAGATAAATTAAATCGATAAAATAAGATCGATTTTTTTCTCATTTATAATTCTTTTGGTCTATTATATCGATAGGAAGTGTCTCGATCAGAGACGCATTATTTCATATTGATTCATCGAGTCCATTCACTCTACAATATTGGAATATTTTTTAACTCGTAAACTATTGATTTTAGACAATTCACTTATATGAACTTTTCTGTTGGAAATTAAATATTCTTTAATAAATCTCATTATATAAATTTGTGTACCTCAAAGGGTTAGGCTGTAAAGGTGAAATTTATGTGGAAAGTTGGATATATATTGCTCTAACCCCCTAGATATTCTACATTTAAAAAAATTATAATGAAGAAACATGTTGATAATTTAATCTACTAAAAGAAAGTTCATTATGTATATTTAGCTCCGATGACTATATTTCAATATCTAGAGAGGTTTAAAAATTTACCTACATAACTCTTAAATGATTGATTTTAGACATTTCTCTCATATTAACTTTTCTGATGGAAATTAAATGTACTTTAATAAAAGTCCTTATATGACTTTGTTTACCTCAAAGTGTTAGGCAGGAATGGTGAAATTTAAGTGGAAATTGAGATAAATACTCCCTACAAATCTCATTGTTTCCCCTAGAAAAATCGAAGCTCCATTATT
Organism: Euborellia annulipes; assembly: GCA_023213315.1. NCBI lineage: Eukaryota > Metazoa > Arthropoda > Insecta > Dermaptera > Anisolabididae > Euborellia > Euborellia annulipes. The sequence continues at coordinate 28,402 of JAKCPI010026267.1, read as the reverse complement.
ACGAGGCATCTCTTATGTATTTCTAATTAAATTATTTCGTTACTACCAAAATTTGTCAATTCTACTAAAAAATAAGTTGATCTCTAATCGGATTACCGAAATTGAAACCTTGTGGTGATAATCAGCTGGCTGGCTGAAGGCCCTAGAAAAACTCCCTAACTACGCCACTGGTCAATACCACCCCATTTTGAGAAACACATAACTAAATTTTGGGGTCGAAAAAAATAAAATGACAATCACAATAAAAAAATTATATTGGACAGCGAACAAAAATAAATTCAAAATAAGCTGATGCGGCCATCCACATGACTTTACCATACACCTGGCCCCTCTCTCCTATTTTTGAATCCCTCCTCTTCTGAGGCACTATCAATTTCACATAATGATCAGTTCTTAATCTTATTACTCACTTCCTGTGTGTTTATGTATGTGTGTGGGGTAGATGGGTTTTGAGTTTATGGTCGGTTGCTAAATTTCATGTCAGCCTCTCTCTGTCTATGGGGTTCTGAAGGTTTCAGGGCTTACGGTTAATTGTTGAAAGTTGTTATCGGCAACTCATTAGGTGTGGACTTAGTAGGTTTAGTCAATGCCATCAAAACTTATCAAACATTTATGAAATTGGATGTTGATGAAGGCAGTCCACAGTGGTTGTAAAAAATAAGACTTTAATGGTTTTATTATTTTACATTTATTCGTTAAACCGACGTTTCGGAGATTTATTCTCTCCTTCTTCAGGGTAACGAAAAGTCAATGAAAGTAGTTCAAATCATAATTACTTCCTGTCTCCTTTGACAATGCCAAGAAAACATTATAAAATTTTTCATCTCGAATAGAAAAAGCAATTGACGGTTTAACGAATAAATGTAAAATAATAAAACCATTATAGTCTTATTTTTTACAACCACTGTGGACTGCCTTCATCAACATCCAATTTCATATTTATACCAGTCCGTCTCCTAAAGAAAAACGCTATCAATCAAACATTTATGTTTATTTTTAAGACTAAAACTAATATCCTCACCAACTTTCGTAATTCATTTTTTGTAATTGTAACTTCTAACCTAGATAAAATTAATGCTATTTTTTTATTAAAATTGTGAGAAATAAAAAAAAAATTAAATTACCCCTCGGCACTTTATTTCATTTTAATCATAACATCGAACTTATTAGTTATTTAACAGTCTAGCCAGAATATTGGTAAAGTAAAGCCGAAACAGCACCGCCAGGCGATATTATAATACAATATTTATGATGGGCAGTTTTTTATAAACTTCGTAGTCTGCAATTTTTTTTTTATCAAAAACTTTTTCCCTACCCAGGTGTTCATTTGTGAGAAATGAAAAAAATGATTATCATATTAGAATAATAAATAAAAAAAAATGTGTCTGATCGGTATTGAAATCTCAAAAGGTATCATACAGGGATGTAGCCTATTGCCGTCTCTCTTCAAGATCCATTTGGATAGGATTCTTCACGGGTAGTCAATAGAGTGCAACAGTATGGGAATACAAATCGGAGATGTATGATTTCTTACTCTATTTTTTCGGACGACCCACTGGATATTTCAAATGATGAAATGGATCTTGACTACATAAAGAGACTATATAAAGATAAAATTATAAAATTGAATGATGAATAAAATTATTAAATATTAATTATTATTATTATATTTGATTAAATTCCATTATATTCCATTTTATTACATTTTATTAAATTATATTACATTAATATTTCATTATATTCCATTATATTAGATTTTAATTCATTTCATTTCATTATATTCCATTTTATTACATCATATTAAATTATATTCCATTATATTCCATTATATTCCAATATATTCCATTATATTCCATTATATTCCATTATATTTGCATTATATTTCATTATATTCCAATATATTCCATTATATTAGATTATATTTCATTATCATTTCATTATATTCCATTTTATTACATCATATTAAATTATATTCCATTATATTCCATTATATTCCATTATATTCCATTATATTCCATTATATCTCATATTTCATTATATTTCATTATATTCCATTATATTCCATTATATTACATTATATTCCATTATATTTCATTATATTCCATTATATTCACATTATATTACATTATATTCCATTACATTCCATTATATTCCATTATATTACATTATATTACATTATATTCCATTTTATTACATCATATTCAATTATATTCCATTATATTCCATTATTTAATTATATTCCATTATATTTCATTATATTCCATTATATTCCATTATATTTCATTATATTCCATTATATTTCATTATATTCCATTATATTCCATTATATTCCATTATATATTCCATTATATTTCCATTATATTACATTTCATATTACATTATATTCCATTATATTTCATATATATTCCATTATATTAAATTATATTCCATTATATTTCCATTATATTCCATTATATATCAATTAAATTCCATTATATTCCATTTATATTCCATCATATAAATTATATATCCATTATTTTTCATTATTTCCCATTATATTACATTATATTCCATTTATTTCATTATATTCCATTATATTCCATTATATTACATCATATGTTATGTTATATTAGTGTTTTTTTCATCATATAGGTTCCAAGTAGAGCTCTTGATGAAAGTCCTTAAGGCTGTTATTTAATAAATAGAATTATTCGGATTTCACTATATATTATAAAAAAAAGTCATTGTCAGATAGTGCCTGTGGCGCCTTAGCGCAGATGTGGGAGAAAAGCAACTAATATTTAATGACAGTTGTTATATTGTCAAATTTAACAAACAAACGATATCTATTCTCTATATTATATATCTATAATATCTCTATAAAGTATTAACAGAGTTAAACAGACGTGTACTCGGCATCTACAGCCCGGCCCTCCGGGCAGGTGGCCCTGGCGGGCAGCGTCTCGGCATGTGATTATTAGGTCTGTAATATATATTTGTAATATTTTGCCCCCTCTTTCGCCCCCCACGCACTCATTTTGGCTATCGATTTTTACAGCATACATTTTATATAGTCTTAAAAACTAACATTACAAAATTTGATCTATATCGGAGAGAGTATTAATTTTTTGCCCCCACTCACATTTTGGGAGGTTGAAATTATTTTTTAGATATTTGACAAATAAATAACTCTCAGTTTTCTAAAGAGTAAATGTACAAAAAAGCTAAAAATTTCTATATTTTGCCCCCCCCCCTCTTCGCCCCCATACAGTCAATTTTGATAGTTGAATTTTACAGGAATAGTTTCTTAAAGTAATAAAGAATAACTCTACAAAATTTGATCAAGATCAATCGAATGCAAGAAGGGGTGCACCAGTAAAGATGTAGCCCCTATGGATCTCGAAAGACCCTTGCATTACCGAAGAGAAGGGAAAGTTGATTAAGAGAGAGGGTGTAGACGTAGGTGTCTATGCACCCTGGTTTTGAAGGTTTGAAGATCATAGGTGCTGGGAAAGATAGAGGCTGGGAGAGAGTTCCAGTTCCTTGAAGTCATGGGGATATATGTATTCGCGAATGAAGTGGTCCGGCACTTTTCCAATTTGACCGCGAAAGAGTGTTGGGAGTCGGCAAAACGTGTGCTGCGTGCAAAGCATGCTTTGGGGGGAATTATTGATTTTATCTCATCAGAGCACCTGCCGTGATAGTATCTATAGAAAAGGGAAAGGGCAGAGACATCTCTTCGATGAGCTAGCGAGTCGAGGGAGTCGGTGAGGGTAGAATCGTCAATTAGCCTGACGGCTCGTTTCTGAATTGCATCAAGGGTAGCAAGAGAATATTTTGAGGCTCCTCTCCATAGATGAGAGCCGTATTCGAGACAGGGGCGGATTTGGGCCTTGTAGATGGTGAGAAGTTGTGGGGGTTTGTAAAATCGCTTGGACCTGAATAAGAAGCCAATCTTCCTTGCTGCAGATTTCGCCACAGAGGAGATGTGTTCATTCCAAGACAGGTCAGATGCGACAGAGACGCCCAACATGGATAGGCTGTCACACATTTTCAGGGTATTCGAATCGAAGTGAATATCAGGGAAATCTCTATTTTCGCGCCTAGAAATTAGACAACATTGAGTCTTATTTGAATTAAAGTTAACTAAATTTTGAGAGCCCCATTTATTCAGTTTGTCTAAGTCGAGAGTAATTGAGGAGGCAATATTGATTCGATTATTTGGGAGAGAGGGTTTGCCGTGTAGAGTGCTATCGTCGGCGTAACAATGAGTGGGGTTTGCCGTTTGATCAATAAGGTCGTTTATATAAATAAGGAAGAGTGTGGAGGAGATTACAGAGCCTTGGGGAACACCAGAGTTTGTGGAGAACGATTCAGATGATGTTCCATCCACCACAACTTTTATACTTCGGTTTGTCAGAAAGCTTTCATCCATTTGCATTATTAATCGGAGAGAGTATTTAATTTTTGCCCCCACTCACATTTTGGGTTGAAGGGGTGGGTCGGATACAAAAAATCTTGAAATTATTTTTTAGATATTTGCAAATAAATAATCCACAGTTTTCTAAAGAGTAAATGTACTAAAAAGCTAAAAATTTCTATAATTTGCCCCCCCCCCCCCTTCGCCCCCATACAGTCAATTTTGATAGTTGATTTTTACAGGAATAGTTTCTTAAAGTAATAAAGAATAACTCTACAAAATTTGATCAAGATAGGAGAGAGTTTTAATTTTTGCCCCCACTCACATTTTGGATAGTTGGGAGTCGAATTTCAAAAAATCCTGAAATTACTTTTTAGATATTTGTATTTAGAATTTTATTAAGTAAAAATCAAGTAGATATCTTATCGTTCTTAATTGAAAATGCATAATTAGTGTAAACACATTGCAAAGATATTTTGCCCCTTTTGACCCCTTTAGGGGTCGAATTTCAAAAAATCCTGAAATTAGTTTTTAGATATTTTAATTTAGTATTTTTATAAGTAAAAAGCAAGTAGATATTTTATCGTCCTTAAGAGATATCGCATAATCAGTGAAAACACACTTTGCCCCCTTTGACCCCCTTAGGGGTCGAATTTCGAAAAATCCTTTCTTAGTGAGCCCCTATGTCATAGATGTAATATCCTCTCCAAATTTCATGTTTCTATGTCCAGTGGTTCTGGCTGTTTTGATGATGAGTGAGTGAGTGAGTGAGTGTATCGGGCAAAGAATTTTATATATATAGATACGGTATATATATTTGTTCTTGTATTATTCATTTTCACTTTCTTTTGAACATAAAATAAACAAATGGTTACGTCCCTAAGGAGGATAATTCATTTTAAAAATACACTGATCAAAATGGTCTAAGTATGTGAAAATGTCTGGTTATATGTGAAGTACTTATTTTAAATTTAGCCCCTGTTAAAATATAAAAAGATGAGACGATTGTAGTTATATTGCATGATTTATCAAAGTGTTTCTCACGCCATTTCAATTCAAAGAGCAATTAAAAAAGTGTAAGATATTGTGGACCATCTAAACCAGCTTGGACCTTGTTTGCTTATGAATGTACTTGGCTTATTGTATTTATTCATACATATATATCCATAAATTTTAGTTGAATTATTTATATAACAAATAATGGAATTTTTTAATTTGTTTTCGCATATTGTGAAGATTGAAATAAAATGGAAAAATGAAAGTGAAAGAAAAACTTTTTAGTTCAAATTATATACAGAGGTTATAAAGAGATAATAAAAAATGAACACATAATTGTTCATTAATGTCTTCTTGCATTTCCTAAAGCATGACAACAATTAAACTTCGTTAATTCGATTTCTTTTAATGTTCTTTCATAAATTTTATTTCTTATTTCACAAAATTCTATGATGTCTACTCAATAAAATAAGTGCTAATTTATTGAAATAGAACTATAATAAAGAGAGATTCACAAAAAATATGTTGTTACTCAAACTATTTTGAACAGTGTATAATAAAAAAATTTAGAGATCACGAAAGGCCTATTGAAATCTTACTAAAAACGAGCCGTAAATAAGTAATATCAGATCTCGTCTCCTAGACCAAAGATCTTCAATCTATTTAATACTAGGACTACGATAAATATTTTGGGAAGGCGCCGAACTAGGGTCAAACAGACTTAGGGCCGGTTGTATGTCGCAAAGTAAATGCTTTTTACCACTAACACAAGGGTAGATGGTAAATGGAGGGACTGGGATGGCCAATCAGATGACAGGCACTGAAAGCGCCTGTCATCTGATTGGCCATCCCAGTCCCTCCATTTACCATCTACCCTTTGTTAGTGGTAAAAAGCATTTACTTTGCGACATACAACCGGCCCTAAAGTATGATTCTTGAAAAACCAAGAAAAATAAAAACATATTCAATATATATTGTTTTAATTTACAACAAAAACATCAAGAATACCACTAAATATTTTTTGAATTATTTATAATTATTTATTGAAACCCATATTTAATTAAAATTTGTATAAATGTTCCTTCTGTTAACAATTACCATAATTGCAATTGTGCATATCGATTTTCATAAGTGATTTATTACGCACAGAAAAGTTCAACTTGTGTCAGTCGAAAGTCTTATAAATTTCCACAGAAACTCTACCAAGATACCAAATTTTAGCATCTTAGGATCATTCCATATATAATAGATGCAAATTTACACTGCAAACTTCACCCTTCCATTTTAGGGGTTGAAAGAGGGAAAGACTAGGTTTTTGGAATTTTTCCTTTGGTTGTGACCCAAACTCTACTAGATAGCATGCCAAATTTCATGATGCTGGAATTATTGGTAGTACCCTATAGCAGAGGTGGGGAACCTTTTTACCCTGAGAGGCCACATTTAAAATAGCAGTAACAAAGGAGGCCACATAAGTTTCAATACCGATAAATGTAACTTTTGTAAAGTTATTGCTGTTCAAATTCAATTTTTTTTTTATTTTAAATTCAATTTTTTTTTTTTATTTTAAATTCAGTTTTTCTTTATTTCAAATTCATTTCGAGGCCACATAAGAAATGGTTCTTGTAAATAGCGTACAACGTGTACGGCCAAGTCATTGCTCGAACTGGGCCTGCGCACCCTGTTGCGCTTTGATTTTTTCAATTCTCTAGGACCATCTGAGCCCAAATATACTATCATTTCTATAATTTGGATAATTTCAAATTTTTGTTAAAATCAGAAATCTCACATTTATATAGCCTATATTTTCGTTTTTCGACAAAATGTTTTTTTGGAGATATTTCAAATAAAATATATTTATTCAATTCTCTAGGATCGTCTGTTCCCAAATATACTAATAATTTCTATAATTTGAATATTTCAAATTTTTTGTCAAAATAAGAAATTTCACAAGGGTATAGCCTTGACATTTTTAGTTTTTCGTTCATAAGTTTTTACTTTACCATAAAGGGAGGACTCTTTATCAACATTTATGAGAATTTCAAGGAAAAAAAATATTAATTTTCAAAAAACTAAACTCATTTTAAATAGTATATTTTATAGAGAGTTTAAAATCTATATTTTCGTTTGAATATCCGGAAAAAAATAGTTTTTTAACCCTCTCTAAAAAGTGACATTGATACAAAGGGGGGACCCTTATCAACTTTTATGAAAATTTCAAGGGAAAAAAATATTAATTTTCAAAAAACTAAACTCATTTTAAATAGTATATTTTATAGAGAGTTTAAAATCTATATTTTCGTTTGAATATCCCGAAAAAAATTAGTTTTTTAACCCTCTCTAAAAAGTGACATTGATACAAAGGGGGACCCTTATCAACTTTTATGAGAATTTCAAGGGAAAAAAATATTAATTTTCAAAAAACTAAACTCATTTTAAATAGTAGATTTTATAGAGAGTTTAAAATCTATATTTTCGTTTGAATATCCCAAAAAAAATTACTTTTTTAACCCTCTCTAAAAAGTGACATTGATACAAAGGGGGACCCTTATCAACTTTTATGAGAATTTCAAGGGAAAAAAATATTAATTTTCAAAAAACTAAACTCATTTTAAATAGTATATTTTATAGAGAGTTTAAAATCTATATTTTCGTTTGAATATCCCGAAAAAAATTAGTTTTTTAACCCTCTCTAAAAAGTGACATTGATACAAAGGGGGGACCCTTATCAACTTTTATGAAAATTTCAAGGGGAAAAAATATTAATTTTCAAAAAACTAAACTCATTTTAAATAGTATATTTTATAGAGAGTTTAAAATCTATATTTTCGTTTGAATATCTCGAAAAAAAATTAGTTTTTTAACCCTCTCTAAAAAGTGACATTGATACAAAGGGGGGACCCTTATCAACTTTTATGAAAATTTCAAGGGAAAAAAATATTAATTTTCAAAAAACTAAACTCATTTTAAATAGTATATTTTATAGAGAGTTTAAAATCTATATTTTCGTTTGAATATCTCGAAAAAAAATTAGTTTTTTAACCCTCTCTAAAAAGTGACATTGATACAAAGGGGGGACCCTTATCAACATTTATGAGAATTTCAAGGGAAAAAAATATTAATTTTCAAAAAACTAAACTCATTTTAAATAGTATATTTTATAGAGAGTTTAAAATATATATTTTCGTTTGAATATCCGGAAAAAAAATAGTTTTTTTAACCCTCTCTAAAAAGTGGCATTGATACAAAGGGGGGACCCTTATCAACATTTATGAGAATTTCAAGAGGAGAAAAAATATTAGAGGGGGTTATGTGGGTTGACATTCAGTTGATAAAAGAATAATGAGCTCACGTGGGGAGGGATGCAAGCCCCTGAAGTAGGTTCGAACATCTTTATCTATAAGAACAAAGAAGTACACACCTACCAGTTACCCAGATATTAATATTTTATTCACGTTCTCAAATTAATTCAAAAAATGCAACATGTAATCTAGGAATGGAATCATATTTTAAATCTCTAAATTTTTTACTTTATCCAATGCGAAGCATGGGGAAAGTATTGCAATCGGTCTCGCGGCAAGCGCGACTTCAAAGGGTCCTCAGGTAAAGACTACGGAACCCATGGACTCAATTAAGGTCACAAATTGTAGTATTCAATTAGATTGAATTTTAGCACGTGACGGTTTTGCCAAAAATTACCTGGGATCTCGTCGAGAGGCCAAAAAGTGCCATTTTTTTTTGGAAGTGCGTGGGGGATGGATGGATGGATGTTATCGTTTTTTTCGTCCACGAATTTTTCCACACCGTTGCACCGATTGAATTGAAATTGAAAACCTACCATTATTTTAACAAAATGAAGCGCTGATTAGTTTTTGGTACATATCGGTCCACAAACATTAGTACTTTATTTCAGTACTTTTTTAGTTTTTACTTTATCCAATGCGAAGCATGGGAGAAAGTATTGAATCGCTCTCGCGGCAAGCGCGACTTCAAAGGGTCCTCAGGTAAAGACTACGGAACCCATAGACTCAATTAAGGTCACAAATTGAAGTATTCAATGAGATTGAATTTTAGCACGTGACGGTTTTGCCAAAAATTACCTGGGATCTCGTTTCGGTTTTTATTGGTAACCATTGCTGAAGACATGGAGGAATCGACTTAAAATCAAAAATAGCGATTGATTCTCATCTATTACTTGAGGAATAACAATTCTACATTAGATTTTTGACCCTTCGATTATTATTGGTAACCATTGCTGAAGACATGGAGGAATCGGCTTAAAATCAAAAATAACGATCGATTCTTATCTAATACTAGAGGAATAACCTTATTGCATTTCATTTTTGATGTTTTGACTATTAATGGCAACCTCTACTGAAAACGTGGAAGAATCGACTTAAAATCAAAAAGACTAAATTCTTTTTTGGTAAACAACTCAAGCTTGAGTCTCATTAGTATATCAAAGAATAATTGATACACTAACGAGAATTGTTTTGACCGCGCTTTTTTGAAATATATATATATATATCGCGAGACTACTGCGGATGACGCTATTGGAGTCTGCGGAGTCTTAAGTCTGGACCAAGAGAGAAAAAGATGTGATCTATTTAGCTACAATCCAACGTCATTTCGCGTATAGCCCGCATGACATTCGGATGGATCACCAAATGAATTTGAAATCTCAGATGTTATATATTCAATCTCCCAGTCCAGAGCGCTTGATCTAGTTAACACGTTCAGATATTATTTTCACTCAATATTTGACAAAAAATTTCCTACATTTGATTCGCGATTGAATCAAATGTAAAAATCATTCGATTAATTAATGGCAAGCATCTAACAACCCACATGCTAATAGATCAGGAGCTCTGGACTGGGAGATTGAATATATAACATCTTAGATTTCAAATTCATTTGGTGATCCACTATCCGGTGTTTGATATAAAAGTGTCATGGGGCCAATCGTCGAAATGTTCTCTGGATTATAGCAAATGGAGACATGCTTTTTCATTCTGGTCCCCTTAGAATCAGCAGACTCAAAACGCTTTTCAACCATCAGTGATCTCACGATATATATCCTTGTTTAAAAAAGCGCGATCAGGCCCGGATCGAATAGGTGCGGGGCCCGATTGGATTTTTTTTGCGGGGCCCTCTCTATATATTAAATATTTAAATAAAATTCAAATTCAGTATATATATATATAAATATATCAAATGTCATGGATCATCAGATAGGTAAACTTCTACATAAATTAAAAAATAAAAATGTTCAAAATACAAAAACATTTATTGAATATAAATTTACATCACCGAATATGAATACATGAATTTACATATTTCTAAGTTTTTGTTCTGTAAATTCTTCTAAAATTGTTTGAAAATCTAATTTCCTTGCGTCTTCACTTTCAATCGACATAATTGCTAAACTATTTAATCTATCCTGATTCATTGTCGATCTCAGATAGTTTTTTATTAGTTTTAGCCTGGAAAATGATCTCTCTCCAGAAGCAACGCTTACTGGAATTGTTAAGAATATTCGGAGAGCAATAAACAAGTTTGGAAATGCCGTTGCTCTATCATTATCCGATAAAAATTTGAACATTTTAAACGGATTTTCAAAAAATTCTGAAGGAAAAATAGATTTCAAAGCTTCCATTTCTTCAACTAACATTTTTCCGTCTATATCAGCTTCTTTCACCTTTGGTACATCATTTTCTGTTAACTTAGAATCTGTTAGAGAAATTTCTAATTCAGCTGCATGTTTTTGAAGTACTTCTTTTTCCATATTTTGAAATTTTCCCAGAAACCCAAATAATTCATTATGATTTTTTAATTGTTCAAAACGATCTTTTAGTGATTCTGTAGCTTTATCTAAAACAACATTAAAAAAAGATATCTTGTATGCATTTATCGGGTCTTCAATAGGTTCATCATCGCCTTCATAATTGAAATGTTTCTTTCTTTTCCGAAGCCTTTTATTTTTTTTTTTTTGTTAATTTTGATGGTAACGCGGGAGCCCTTTCATATGAGGGGCCCGGGGTGGAGATGCCCCAATCGCGCTTTATCCGGCCCTGAGGCCGAGTCAAAACAATTATCGTTAATGTAGAAAGATATTAATTTGCCGATGGTAATAGATTCAAATTTTCTAGAAAATCATAAGATGGTGTCATCTATTAAATCCGATGGAATGGAATATTTTTAATTATATGTCAGAGGGGTTGTTTTTCACCCCCTCGGGAATCGAACCCGAGTGCCAGTAACAGCAATCCGGGCCACCTGGCTCACCTTCGGGATACGAACCTCTCTGACATATGTAAACGCGTAAAATATTTTACAAATTAAGATAACAATCTTTGAGTAAAATATTTTACGCGTTTACATATGTCAGAGAGGTTCGTATCCACAGGTAAGCAGCAGATTATATTCCTGGCACTCGGTAATTCCGAGTCTGGGAGTGAAAACCCATCTATTACATTAAAAATATTCCATTCCATCGGATTTAATAGATGACACCATCTTATGATTTTCTAGTAAATTTGAATCTATTACCATCGGCAAATTAATATCTTTCATATTAAATTAGGAAAAAGTCATTCCATTGCCCTTCGAATTTTGAATTTCTTCAAAATTCGAAACACTCAACCACCTTTATTTAAATTATATGGCATGGCTATATGTTTAAATTTAGAATCACTATATCGCGAAATTTTACAAATTAAGATAACAATCTTTGAGTAAAATATTTTACGCGTTTACATATGTCAGAGAGGTTCGTATCCCGCAGGTGAGCCAGGTGGCCCGGATTGCTGTTACTGGCACTCGGGTTCGATTCCCGAGGGGGTGAAAAACAACCCCTCTGACATATAATTAAAAATATTCCATTCCATCGGATTTAATAGATGACACCATCTTATGATTTTCTAGTATCGTTAATGTGTTAATTATTCTTTGATATACAATGAGAAAATTAACTTCATTATTTCAGAAATACATAAATTCGGATAATATTTTCACTCTAATATTTGACAAAAATCATCTGCATTCGATTCGCAATCGAATCAAATACAGGAAACTTTTGATCAATTGGAAACCAACACTCAGAAGCTCCCGCCTGAATTCTATCTCTCCCTCTATGGGAGAAACAAATGGGGAATTTATAAGCACTGAACCAGTTTGTCAAATTACATATTTTTAAATTTCTTACAAGAAAATGAGAAATATTCATCTCTCGATTTTGTATTTAATTGCTTTACATTCGCTTGGAAATTCCATGCCTATGGTTATGATGGATTCTAAGGCAGAAAGAAACCGACCGAATATCCAAATCCATACAGGTATTCTTAAATAGAAACACTAGCTCATTTTCTTTCTAGGTTAAAAAGATAGAAAATAAGTGCATTTGTTTAAGGAAACTAAATAGATTCGAATTTTTACTATCTTTCAATTTAAAAAATAAATAGAATAATTTAACTTTTAAATTAATAAATGAAAAGAAAAGAGAAAAAACTATTTACAGAATCGGAAACATGTGTTTAGTATCCTAATAAATTATAACTATCCGATCATTAGAAATATAATTTTTCTAAATATATTAGAAAAAAATAATTGAATAGAAATAAACCACATTCTATCTTTCAACTTAAAAACAAATACAACAAGGTACACGTTTTAATATATTTATTAAAAGACTATACAATTAATTACACGACGTTTTGATCCACTATATCTGTCATCATTTTCAAGTCTAGGATACCTGGGCGGCGAACTGTGTAGTCAAATGGATTATAATAATTAAGTAATGGAGAGGGATTCAGCCAATGGGTAGCCTCTGCTGAATAAAAAACTCCCAATTATGGAAAACGTTTCGGCTTTAATTAAATAATGCCATCATCAGTTCCTAAGAGAGTATTAGCGACACAATTAATTTTATAAATAAATTGTCCGCAGGCAGAGTTGTTATGGATTTTATCATAATATACAAAATTATATGAAATATAAAATGGTACATAAATCTTGGTGTGCTCATTGTACTTGAGACGTTGCGCATATCTAGTGAGAGCACACCAAGATTTATGTACCATTTTATATTTCATATAATTTTGTATATTATGATAAAATCCATAACAACTCTGCCTGCGGACAATTTATTTATAAAATTAATTGTGTCGCTAATACTCTCTTAGGAACTGATGATGGCATTATTTAATTAAAGCCGAAACGTTTTCCATAATTGGGAGTTTTTTATTCAGCAGAGGCTACCCATTGGCTGAATCCCTCTCCATTACTTAATTATATACATATACAGCCATCAAAATTGTATCAAATGGATTATAATTGTTCGCAATATAATTAAATAGTTGAATAAGGGAAGAAAATTTAAAAAAATCACAAAAAATACAAAAGACAAGATGCTTGCTAGCATGAGTCTATATATATTTTTTCTCTGTGAATTCCTGAAGAGATGGGCTCATACCCCGAAATATATATGTTGCAGTAAACCCCGTTTTTAGTAAGAACGCGTTCTTACTAGTTAAAACGCGTTTCACTGAATACCTTTGTGGCACCTAGAGTTTACTGATGTTGGTTGAGTTTGGTTCAAAGGTCTAGACCAGTGGTTCCCAACCTTTTGTGGCCCATCTCCCCTTTCTGGAGGTTGACTAACACCTATCGCCCCCTTTTCATTTTCATTGTATGCCTAATTTTAATTTGAAGTAAAGTGTAAATAATAAAGCAGTTTTATTATTTTAAACAATTTTATTACCGTATATAAAAACAACCAAAGCAGTTTTATCCGGTCACTCTTAAATAAAATAGAAAAAAAAATTAAAATGTACATTTTTTACAGATTTTTTTTTAAGAACAAAGAAGTGAAATAATTAACTAAGATCATTGACGTACATTTAAAAAACAGGAGTACATGTTTTCATTTTTAAATTGGAATCTGGAATCATACTTCAGATCTAGAAACTCCGTCTGCAAAGAGTTATCAAGCTTATCCACAGCTTCAAACGAGAATGGATCTAGAATCCAATCCGGAATTTGTAACTTGGTCAAATCTTCAAATCTTGATTCCATGTCAGTTTTTAACTGGTCAAGGTGATCAGTAAAAATTAGGATTTTGTCTTCTGGGAGTTCAGGAGTCTCGTTATCTGACACTGAACACTTTTTAAGGGTCGGAAACTGAATCAGCTCTTTACGGCCAATATTTACCTTGTGAATATCAAACTTGGCGATGAATGATGAAATAATTCCTTTGGCCTTGATAAGGTTCATCTTGTTTCCTTGAAGCCTTATATTGACTTCGTTCATTTTTTCAAAAATATCTGTAAGGTACGCAAGTTCCAACTTGCGTTGCTTCAAATTCTCACTTAAAACAGGATCAGACGTGTCGAGAAACTCAGTAACCGTGTCAAATAATTTGAATACTCATCGCCCCCAGATAACCCAAATCGCCCACTTGGGGGCGATCGCCCCCAGGTTGGGAACCACTGTTCTAGAATCTACATTTTTTGACCTTAAGCCTCATTTTGGGTGTTTATTTTCAAAATGAGGCGGAAGATCAAAAATGAAATTTCTAGACCTTTGGACCAAACTCAACCAACATCAGTAGTTGCCACAAAGGTATTCAGTAAAACGCGTTTTAGCTAGTAGTAAGAACGCGTTCTTATTAAAAACGGGTATTTACTGCAACATATATATAGACTCATGCTAACAAGCATCTTGTCTTTTATTTTTTTGTGAAACCTACACTAAAATTTTATATTTCTTAAATTTTCTTTATTTTATTTAAATATGTTTCACCAAGAACCTACACCATTCTCCCTTAACAAAAATTTACCTGAAGATGCAAATTATGTTCAAAAGTTGTATAACTTACCCAGCTATAGGTATTTTATTTATTATATTAACATTTTACTTTTAAATAATTTCATTGAATGTCGAACATAAAATAGGCCCGAAAGTTAAGGATTTTGTGATCCATTTTTAAGTTTAAAGCGAGTTTTATCACAAAGGGTTATTATTTTCGTGAATTTGTGTTAAAAAGATTAATATGAACTTTTAAAAATATTATATACCCCCAACTAAAAATATCAAGGTTTTGATGAATTTAGTTTCCCAAACTTGCAGCTTATTAATACAAACTTTTCTACTAAATTTCACCTCATTAGCTACAAGCATTTAAACTAAATTATAAAGGTATTTTCATTAGAAAAAAAATTACTTTTTTTTTTTAAATTTTGACTAAATAACGCCTACTTTTTATCTTTTCAACCGACATCAAAAAAGGTGGAGGTTATATACGTATATAAAAATAGAATTTCAAGTAGTGAATAATTTTTACTTTACCATACAGGGTATGGTCAAGTATTGTAATCGTGCATGAAAAAAGTGTTTTTTTCCTTCTTTTTTTCGAAATATCTCAAAAACGGCTGAAACTATTTTGATTAAAAAAATTGAGCGAAACCATGGCATTTCGCTCTACAAAAAAGCTCTAATAAGTGAACATCGAAAAAATTATATTTTTCGAGATAATAATTGTTTTGTCAAAATGTCTGTTAGTTAGTTAGTTGTCTGTCTGTTAGTTAGTCTGTGCGTTACCAAATTTTTGTGGACGAGCTAGCTCAAAAACTAGTGTGAATATCGAAACCAAATTTCACACGTAGTTTTGGTCCATTGAGATTAAGAGCTGATTAGATTTTGGTGCATATCGACCCAAAATTAAGGGGGGTGGAGGGGGGGGTTAAAAATTAAAAATCTAGGCCATTTGAGCAAACTCAACCAAATTTTGTATACATAATCAGTGGGACCCCAGAAGTCTAAAAATGCAAAAACTAACCGCCCAAAATGGGGGGGGGGGTGTAGGGTCAAAAAATGAAAATCTTGGCCATTTACCAAACTCAACCAAATTTTGTATACATAATCAGTGGGACCCCAGAAGTCTAAAAATGCAAAAACTAACCGCCCAAAATGGAGGGGGGGTGTAGGGTCAAAAAATGAAAATATAGGCTCTTGTACCAAACTCAACCAAATTTTGTATACATAATCAGTGGGCCCCCAGGAGTCTAAAAATGCAAAAACTAACCCCCTCCCCTACATGATTATAAATAATTTTATTAAATATTAAATATAAGTGAGGGGCCAGGTTGTATGGTAAAGTCAAGTGGATGGCCACATCAGAACACGTCAGCTTATTTCTTGTTTCTCCGCTGAAAATATTTAATTTTAAATTTTAACCCTCCCCCCTTCCTCACCCCCTTAATTTTGGGTCGATATGCACCAAAATCTAATCAGCTCTTAATCTCAATGCACCAAAACTACGTGTGAAATTTGGTTTTGATATTCACACTAGTTTTTGAGCTAGCTCGTCCACAAAAATTTGGTAACGCACAGACTAACAGACTAACAGACATTTTGACAAAACAGTTATTATCTCGAAAAATATAATTTTTTCGATGTTCACTTATTAGGGCTTTTTTGTAGACCGAAATGCCATGGTTTCGCCCAATTTTTTTAATCAAAATAGTTTCAGCCGTTTTTGAGATATTTCGAAAAAAAGAAGCAAAAAAACCACTTTTTTCATGCACGATTACAATACTTGACCATACCCTGTATGGTAAAGTAAAAACACTGTTTCATTCACGATTACAATTCTTCAGCATATTCAGAAGGAGAAAGAGGCTCTATCACACTTTGCCTGCTGAGTAATCAGTGAAGAAGTATTTTAATAAAAGCCTTTCCAGAAATTTTTTAAAATATCATTATTTTACAAAAAAAATCGTTATTTGTTTGTCAAATAAAAATATATATTTATAATATATCATCAATTAATTCTTTTGTCTTTTTTTTTAGGTCCTCTATTTAATTGTTGCTTTTGTGGGACGATGTTCATAAGTATGAACTTTCTTTCACAAACACAGCATCAAGTGCATTCATAGGAAAATATTTTCTCTTTTGAGATCAAAACTAAGAATAAGATCGGAAAGATTAGAAGAAATTGGTAAGAATAATTCTAGAAAAAAAAAAATCGAATTTTTCTTTTTAAAAATAAAATATACATAATTAGATTAGTTAAATAAACGCGCTGTTACCAAATTGTTTTAGTGTAAATTTTTTATACATTTTTCATTATTTATTCGTTATTATCTCAGAAACTGTGTTGTAACTATGAATCAAAATTTTCTTAAAAAATGTATTGGTTATTGTTTAATGTTGGTTTAGTTTTTTATAAAAATGGTAAGAAGGGTTTCTTAATTATAATTAAATATGTATGTAAATTTTCCGATATCCCGTATAGTGCAATGTATAAGAGTCTGAAAAACTCTATTTTTGAAATTTAATATCTCCGGAACTATATTGTTCATAAATTTCGTTTTGCCACCAATCGATGCAGAAGTATTTAAATAATAATCTGTCTAAATTTCAAAAAAATCCTAAGAAAACCCATTTGGCGGAACAACTACCTTAAAACCCTGAAGGACGGAAAAAACCTCCGGAACGTTAACTTTGAAAACAATAAAGAGAGAAAAAAGCTTTTTCTAATAAATGACATCTTGTTGAATACAATTTCTCTTATTAGAATCTGAACTACCTATCATCCAAATCCTGTAATATTAAATTATTAACTTTTCATTTAAAAATGAGTACTCACTTTTATTTTATATTTTATAAATAAGCTGATGTGGCTATCCACATGTCTTTATCATACACCCTGACCCCTCTTATATGTAATAGTGCCTGGAGCACCGAGCGATGCTCGGTAACTTTTTGCCTCTAAATAGCTTAAGTTTCAAATTTCAAGGCTCTGCGACTTACCGAAGACGAGATATGAACGATTAAAATATTTATTTTGCGACATGACTAATTTACACCCCCTTCCTTTATTTCAATCGGATTAAAATTTATACACGACTAATAACTCATGAGACTTGATAAGTTCACCAATTTTTAGCGAAATCGTTAGAGCCGTTTTCGAGAAACCGATTCTATATATATATATATAACGTTAGATGAACGCGAAAGTTAAAACTTTTTATCTGGTCACTGCCCTATTTTGGTGCAATTGGGACCAGACTCGTTTTGATACTGAACCAAGAGTTGAAAAAAGATATGGACCCAGTCGGGTACGATCCGACATCTTCTGCGTTAAGCCCGCAGATGCCTTTTCCATTTAAGCGATGGGTCCCCAACTAGGTCATATAATCAAATTTTATATATATTCAACTCTTTAGTTCAGGCGCGTTTTCTTCCTATTTTCTAATAGTATGGTTCTTATAAATTTACTACAATGCCCATTCCGTGGGTTCCGCGAAAAGAAGTTGCTCACGATTCACGTAAAAACGGCTGAAGGGATTATTATGAAATTGAAGGTGAAGATCAGAGTCTTCACATTTTTTTATAAACGTTTTGATATTTGACCCCAGAAAGGGGGGGGGGGGGAATGAAGAAAATTATAAAATCTAAATATTAACTCTAGGAGATTTTATTATAAAAAAGTTGTAGGGATTGATTGATAACTTTTGTTTAAAAATTCCCCCTAAAAAGGGGGGAGGGTAAAATATGGAAAATTTTTTGTTTCTTACAAACTCAACCAAATTTTGTATAAAATCTGTGGAACAAAAAGAAAAAAAAAAAAACTAACCACCCAAAAAAAAGGGGGGTAAAAAATGAATATTCTTACCAGGAACTTAACCAAATTTTTGTATACATAATCTGGGGGCACAAGAAGGAAGAAGAAAAAAACTGGGGGGGAGGGGGAGTGAGGAGGGGGGGGGGGGGGCAGGGTGTAGTGGAGGGTTTAGGGAGGGTCCAGGGGCGTAGTGGGGTGGTGCGGGATGGGGGGGGGCGGGGGGAGGAGGGTGAGGGAGGACGAGAGATGGGGTGGGGGCACGGGTGCAGGGGGTGGTGATGCTGGGTTGGGGGTCCAGGGGGCGTGTCCCCTGGATAGCAAGAGGGCCGCCGAGGCGGCCCTTGCACGCTAGTATTCTATATAATATACATGTGAAAGTAATAAACACTAAATTAATTTATATTGCCCAGTATTTATTTTCTGCCTCCCCAATTTCATATTTGTTAAACAGATTTTCGGTCTAAGTAATAAAAAAATTCGCCATGTAATTAACATTGTAATTAATAAAAGTTATTGAAAATTATTTTCAGACCCTCTACGAGCACGTGAACTTCCATTACAGACGGACTTAATTGAGCGAAACGACGATTTCTATTGTAATGTGTGTTTTCGAGGATTTTTTAAATGTAACTAAATTCAATAAACATATGATCTCTCATAGTGATATACGTCCTTATAAATGTAAAGATTGTGACAAAAGTTTTAAAAGAAAGGATCATTTATCAAATCATGTACAAAATGCGCATAAACGAGATAGAAACTATATATGTGATATATGTTCTAAAGTATATACAAGAAAACAAAGTCTTGATTATCATTTAATAACTCATAATACCATAAAACCGCATTCCTGTAATATTTGTGAAGCAAGATTTACTTCCCGACAATCATTACTCAAACATTTACGTGCTCATTCTGGAGAAAAGCCTTTTTCTTGCACAATATGTGGTTCGAAATTCTCCCATAAACAATA
Organism: Euborellia annulipes; assembly: GCA_023213315.1. NCBI lineage: Eukaryota > Metazoa > Arthropoda > Insecta > Dermaptera > Anisolabididae > Euborellia > Euborellia annulipes. Next base: position 8,410 of record JAKCPI010026267.1, on the reverse strand, counting down.
TTTAACACAACATTTACAAACTCATAGCGGTAAGAAATCATATCCTTGTCCGCATTGTCCAAATAGATATTCAGCAAAACGTTCATTAGTTACTCATTTAAAATTACACATTGTAACTGACTGATTTGAAATGTAAAAAAATTTCATACATATGTAATAATTTATAAGTTTAAATTTCATTTGTAAATTGTTAAAAATACTTGTAAATCTAGATTGCTTAGAGAATACATTTCTTTTATGTATATTGCACATTAGGCAAGCCTGTATTTACACCCATATGTTTTTACACGGTAGATTCGTCCCGAAGGGTACGGGTAAAAAAAAAATATATTGAATCTATGGAAAAATATGGATTGATTCAGGTTCTAAAAAATAATACATAAGACCATTATAAAAATTATGCCTTTGCTTGCTCATTTTATTTTATAAAGACTGTACATGTAATAAAAAATTATAAAAAATCAAGTAAAAATAATGGATGGCCGGGTGCATTGTCTAAAATCCAAATAACTTTATCCCCTTAACTCCGGATAAAACTATACACTTAAATTGAAAGTTTCTTTTTGCAAAGAGTAACAGAATTTTTATATATTGAAGGAGACAATAAAAGCAATGTGTCTTCTGGTGGATAAATAAATGTGTAATTTATTTATAACGAGTCTATAGTTTCGAAGGCTTAAACATGTCAAAAACATCAATTCGTGTGAATCAATTGTAATAGACTGATGCAGGGGGCAAAGCCCTCAAAACTATAGACTCGTTATAAATAAATTAAAAATTTATTTATCCACCAGAAGACCACTCTTTTGTTGTCTTCTTCAAAACTATACACGGCTAAATTCCATAACTGGTCCATACTCGGCTTTGTACAATTTTTTTTTTTTTTTTTTTTAAATTTGAGTCGTTCGTATAAAATGAGAATGAATTTTTTATTTTAATTCGTGTTAAAACAAATCCGTTTAACAGAATTGAGTGTGTTTTCATATTATTTCGGAAAAAAACAACATTTTTTTCATTCACGATTACATAGCCTGTATGGTAAAGTAAAAGGACATATCAAAATAAAAAAATATATATGGATTTATATCTGATTTAATTAGTGTATTTTTATCAGTAACAAAAACTACATTTTTCTAATAAAACATATTACTCGGACATGTAAAATAGTGATAAATATTAATTGAAATTGTAAATATATTCAGGCTTTGCGAGCTATTTTTATAAAGATTAACATTAAACTGCTTTTTTTCCTTGGGGGGACTCCTGATTACCGAGTGGTAACGCAGAAGAGTTTAAAGAAATAACGGTTCTAATCCCGGCTAGCCTGGTAGACTTTCAAATTATTGGATAAAAAATACTTGGTAGGTTTCACATTAAGATATAAAAATAAAACGAATTTATTTTTGGAGAGACTTTAATCTCGATATATATATTTCGGGTGGCTAACCCATCTTCAGGAGCAACAGAAAGTAAGTTATTTCTGTTACTTTCTGTTGCTCCTGAAGATGGGTTAGCCACCCGAAATATATATATCGAGATTAAAGATCTCTCCAAAAATAAATTCGTTTTATTTTTATATCTTAATGTGAAACCTACCAAGTATTTTTTATCCAATAATTTTAAAAAATGTTTCACCAAGTACCAACACCAAATTCCTTAAAAACTATAGTAACTTTCTTTCTTCATTAAAAAGATTTGAGAAGAAAAAAGAATAGATTTGATTATTTAATAATTTCAAAACCCACAACAACATTTATAAACTAAATTGAAAAAAATAAATATTAATAATTAAATTATCTTTTGACATTATAGTTAAGTATTTATTTGCATTTTCATACATAATTTTAAATAATTCATTTGGATCAAATAAGAATTTGAAAATTTTCAAAGTGAATCAATACTAGATTAAAAAATTTGTATTTTGAAATTATGATTATAGTCTCATAAATATCGCACTTTCTTAAATTTAAAAAAGCTTTCCTCTCTATTATTTATATCTGACAATTCATCAGAAATGAAAAATGTATATTTTCAAATTATCATTTAAAATAAGGTTGCAAAAACGGGAGCCCCGGAAAACCTAGAAGATGTTAACTGGCCACTCCTAGAAAGTGCTTTGATATCATCCCTTCCACTGAGCTCTTTTACCGTGTTTGCATTGCTATATATCGACAACAGCCAATAACGAAAAATTCTTTAATGTTGTCCAAAAGCTTATGTTTAATTCGGTTGGCGAAGGAAACCTATATAGCAAGTTAAAATTACAATTATAAAAAAATCATCTGATAAATGTATAGTCAGTTTTTTAATATAAACATAGATAAATTCCCTTGAATATTAAAAAAAATTATCTCCATTATATAGTCAGTACTTATAAGATAATGTAAACGAATACAATAGTAGAAAAATACATTTTTAAGGCACGCATATGAAAGTTTACAGAGAATGCAGTTTTTGATGAGATCCTTAATGCTACAAAGTGTAGAGTTGTAAATATATTTTATATGTGAATTGTACAGTGTGTGTATTTAATGTTTAATTTTAATTAAGTAGCTTATGAACATTTTTTTCTTTACTAATATTTCCCTGTTTATATATCTCAAATTACTTTTCTCATTATACAAATTTCGTGGTGGAAAGTGACAATTTTTTTTTTTTAATATCTAAATAGGTATATACACGGAAAAATAAAAATGTAGATTCATTTTTAACAAGTCCAATGTATAAACATGTTTATGTCATTTTATGGAAATATTTAGAAAAAAATTCATTAAAAATATATATATGCCTATGATTATGTAAAATTTAAATAATCTACAAATATATATATTGAGATTAACAAGTCTCTTAAAGGGTCATATTCCACAAAAAGTAAGAACTAATAAATTCACATAGTATTTTATCTGTTCATTCAAACTTATTGTTGAATAGGGCCCAGGTTGTATATATGTATTAAATTATAGGAAAAGTTACGTCTCATTCTGATTTTTTAGATCACCTTCAATGTAGATAGCCCGTGTAATTTATTCTGAGGCACCTGTTAAGCGTGCCGGATTCAAATTATTTCTTGGACCTCTCAAAAAAGTAAAATCGGTTATAGCGTAATGACTGATACCTTAGCCATTGCTAGAAAGCCTCTGTTGCTACTTAAAAAAAACAACAACAAAGATATTGCAGATTTGATGCTTTGATTCTGAGTTCTTTATTGAAAGATAAGTTTCGGCTTAAACCACTTAGATTGCACATTTTTAATGAGAAAGTCTCATTAGAATGCACGACGTTTCGACACTGAGTCAGTCTATCATAAGACTTCCCCGCAGCCCTTGAAAACGACTCCATAAATAGCTCTCGAAGCCTTCGTACATTATGATGATAACTTCTCAATGTGCAATCTGTCTTAAGCCGAAATGTTCTTTCGATAAACAACACAAAAACATGTTACTGGCTTGGTTAACTTAAATATTTTATTCTTTGTGACTAATATTGAACAATAAAAAAAATTTTTTTTTTTATTTTATATCCCATGTTTTCTATATTTTCATGAATCTGACATATTATATTAAAAACTTGGAAATAATATGTTTGTTTCTAAAATATTCATAGTTTTTTTTTTTTTTTTTATATGTATATATATATATTATATTAATATATTATTGTTTCAACTTAAAAATGATGTGTGTTTTTAAGTGGATACAATTATTATTTTCTTAACTAATATAAGAATTTAGAGAATTAATCAAAATATTATTAAATCTGTATATATAATTTTTTCAATATTTTGAAATCTAATCAAGATTATTATTTGGTCCCAAAGTTGTAATACATGCTAAATGAGCTACTGGTTTTTCCAAGGCATTGAAATTATCAAAAAAGGCTAGTGGCTAAAATGTGTCATATTTTTAGAAAATTGCAATTAATATTGTTTATTTATATCCTGGTAAATCGTAAAATTGTCTACACACGAAAATAAAGAAAATATAAATTATGCTATTTTTACATGCCTACTTTTGAAAAATAGCTTAATTTATCAGGATAAAATTATTAATCGTAAAGGTTTAAACCTAAATATAATGAATCTATGCTCATATATACATATAAATATATACATTAAGTTTTACATAGTAGGGATGATACTCTTAGTTTTGTTTGCAAACTTATCCCAGGTCTGTTTTCTTAGCGGCAATTCTATGGATTTACTTGCAGACTAAGCCATGTTTTTCTAATTCCATATTAACACTTATTGTAATATTTGTAAATTAGTTTATGTTTTATATATAAGTTGTTCCACTAAAATATTATAAATGGTGGCTTTGTATTTAGAAACTGAAGAATTTCAATTAAAAATATTTTGTATCTAACAGAAATTTTTTAGCCTTTATTGTTAAGATGTATATGTATATGGACAGTCAGAAAAGAAGCAAAAAGTACTGAGTTGGACAAAATTACCGGCAATTTGTTTGTAAATGACTTTGCTACTGGCGATTTATTCTGACTTAAGTTAAGGGCCACTTTAAGAGTCAATGCTAGCAAATTAACACATAAACCAAACCATGCCAATCAATTATAATATGCTTTACTAATTTTTATTAATTTATCTCAGCTCTTAGAGTTTACGTTAATTTTTGAAGTCACTGCCTACTTTTTGACGTTGTAAAAGCATACGAATAAATCCATAACTATTCATTTCTATTGAAAAAAAGTGGTCATCTTATCATGCATATTAGATTTGATGCTTCTGTTGTTGAGTTGCTTACATAAAGAAATCTTCTGCTGAAACCATCTAGTTTGCTCATTTCTAGGCATGAGGAAATACACGAATGTTGACGTTTGACACCTACTTCTGGTGTCCTTTTCAAATGTTGAGTGAGAAGTCTTAATCATAGATAAAAGATACTGTACGGTCAATAAAAATCTTAATAAGATTCCAGAAATAGGTGTCGAATGTCTCTTGAGATTCCTCATTAGAAATGATCAATCTAGGTGGTTACAGGCGAAACTTTCGATATCATGCATTATTGGGCTATTTTAACAGAAAACGTTCAAATATTTAATAAAATAAAATATTCAAGGTGTAATTTAGACTAGAGTCTCAATTATTAGAACAACTGTATACTTTGTATAGAGAAACAGAAATTATCTTTGAAAAAGATAACTTAATCGATTAAAAATTTTTAGATTTGTTTTTACCTTTTTTTTATTTTTTGAAATTTTTTTTTTATTTAATTAATGAAATTAATTAACTTGAAACTTTATAGACTTTAATTGAATTAATACTAAATGCATAAATATGCAATGAAAATGTATATAATGTTTTTTTATAAATATTTCGCAATTAACTTTTGCTATTCAAAATGTTTTTGGGTTTTTGCCAATCATTTACTTTCATATTTAAGAATACCTACTAATCATAATATTACCAAGTCTATCAAAGTTTTTAATAATTATAATCTTATATGTATAGGAGTAATCACATAAATGACCGCTTAATTTGAATAAAAACTAATGGATATTTTTTCAAAATTATGAGTTTATTAGAAAGATTGGACATTTTCATTTAAGAATGAAACACAACATCATTCAAATGACTGCCAGGTGGTTGGATAGTACCCTCATCCGATCAACCCAATTGAAAATGTACTGAAAAATTGGGTTGATCGGATGGGGTACTGTCAAGCCAGCCGTGGCAGTCATTTGAATGATGTTGTGTTTCATTCTTAAATGAAAATGTCCAATCTTTCTAATAAACTCATAATTTTGAAAAAATATCCATTAGTTTTTTTTTATAGCCGATTCAAATTCCAAACGTTAGATGGCCCAATCTCTATATATAAATGATACAATTCGTTAAATAGAATCAGAAAAACGTTTATTAATGTATCAAATCTGTCAGGAGAAATTCTTTATCAAAAAATTAATAAGAAAAAGAAGCAAAGTCTAAGTAATTCATAAAACAACTAGTTTTTTAAGGAATTTGGTGTTGGTACTTGGTGAAACATTTTTTAAATTATTGGATAAAAAACTTTGGTAGGTTTCACATTAAGATATAAAAATAAAACGAATTTATTTTTGGAGAGACTTTAATCTCGATATATATATTTCGGGTGGCTAACCCATCTTCAGGAACTTTCTGTTGCTCCTGAAGATGGGTTAGCCACCCGAAATATATATATCGAGATTAAAGTCTCTCCAAAAATAAATTCGTTTTATTTTTATATCTTAATGTGAAACCTACCAAGTATTTTTTATCCAATAATTCATAAAAGAAATAGATAGTTTAAGAGCCAATCTTTTCCACAATCTCTTTTAAACCCGGGCGACGATCCAATTAATTAAACGTCTTTTCTGAATTAGATCAATTGTGTTGTCTATAACAATAATACTAATTCAAGTAATGAAATACTTATAATTCAGAGTGAATATGATTCTTCTGATCGTTAGTAAATCGAGATCGATTCACACTAATGTATTCAAAAATATTCTCAGATAATATGATCAAGGTAGAACATTGTTATTTTATCGGTTAAAAGAATATATAGGTAATATAGAAAGCCTATTGGCCGAGGGCAGAGAAAATTTATTTAATATTTTAAACGAACTCGACAATATAAAGAGTGTGTCAATCTGTTTACTTAGGGAAAGTGGTGTAGGTTTTAGGTGAAACATGATATTAATTAATAAAGTAAAGGGTGTGTAGTTTCACAGTGAATGAAATAAAACTCAAAGAGGTTTATACAAACTCAATATATTTCGGATTATTAGTCCGAAATATATTGAGTTTGTATAAACCTCTTTGAGTTTTATTTCATTCACTGTGAAACTACACACCCTTTACTTTATTAATTAATATCATGTTTCACCTAAAACCTACACCACTTTCCCTAAGTAAAATAGAATATATTTATACTAATTTTTTTCCAATTATTTATTGGAAAAACCATAAACACACATGCCTTGGTAAATAAAAAACATTAGTTGAACCACATTTTTTATCTCGAAATACTGTATTGCTCAATCTTGTTGAAATTTAAATAGACACAATTGCCCAACTTAGATATTTGTATTTTAAACCCTAAATAACAATTTCTTCAATTATCACATTATTTTAAGTGGAACAAATACTAAGAGGACGATATAATAAAACAAAAATAATTAAATTTAAAATTACTATTATTAAAAAACTTCCGGTACAGAATCAACGTATAATTTAGATCTGAGATTTACAAATGAGACATGATTTCTGTAAGTCTTGCGATTCATCATCCCAGTCATTTGATTTTATCTAAAAATATATTTTAATACAAAATATTAAATTCTTTTATCTAGTACCTACTTATTCTGAAATATATATATAAGAATTGAATACAGTTCTTTATGAGCAATTATAAACGTTTATCATTAAATTGAAAGTTTTTGCCGAGAGTAGCAGAATTTTTATATATTGAAGGAGACAATAAAAGAGTGTGTCTTCTGCTGGAATTATAAATTTTATTTATTTATAACGAGACTATAGTTTCGAGGGCTTTGCCCTCTTCATCAGTCTATTACAATGTATTCACAGGAATTAATTTATGAATGAAAGTTTTACATTTTTCATGTGTTAAGGTTAACCTTAACACATGAAAAATGTAAAACTTTCATTCATAAATTAATTCCTGTGAATACATTGTAATAGACTGATGAAGAGGGCAAAGCCCTCGAAACTATAGTCTCGTTATAAATAAATAAAATTTATAATTCCAGCAGAAGACACACTCTTTTATTGTCTCCTTCAAAACGTTAATTATTATTTTTAAAAACCTGTATTCACTATATTCAATGAAAATATTCTTATTTCGAAATTCCGAAATATATATTTTTTTAATTTAATTAATTTTCTTATACAAGATGTCTGGTGAAACCGAAAACAATTTCATTTCTTAATATAAATATTATTTTTATATTAAAGGAATCGTAGGGAGTTGGACATGACTTTAAATTAAATACAAAGTTTTTTATTTAAATACGCCAAACGTTTCGTTGCTGGTTTGCAACTTCTTCAGTGGATCATTTATTAAACTTATTTGTCTGGAGTTTTTCTCTAGTAAAACTCCAGACAAATAAGTTTAATAAATGAGCCACTGAAGAAGTTGCAAACCAGCAACGAAACGTTTGGCCTATTTAAATAAAAACTTTGTATTTAATTTAAAGTCATGTCCAACTCCCTACGATTCCTTTAATTATTAATCATGGACACGAATAATGAAATATTATTTTTATAAATTGAGAAATGAAATTGTTTGAAGTGTATATGTAATTTTCATGCTTTGGGTCTTGTTGCGCACCAATCGGCGACTGGCAATCAAAAGTACCAAGATAATCTCAGAAAAATACCAAGTAAAAAAAGTCGTCATCGTCATGACAAAGTTTCTTT
>JAKCPI010026266.1:0-18814 GCA_023213315.1 Euborellia annulipes | reverse complement strand
TATATTTAAGTTAGGCACCCCATGGGACGTGACACGAAGCTTTTGAACAAAATCGACCAAGAGTACTTCGTGTGCTTTACTTATGTACTTTTTCAGTTTTTTTTTCGATTTTCTTAAAATCTTCGCTCCAAAGATTTTTTTTTTTTTAAATTCAAAAAATCAATTATTTTTTTAGATTCTCTTTAAAATGTGATTTTCTTATTTTGTGATTGGAAATCTTCTGAAGATCACTTTACTCTTATACTCCATAGAAAAGATAGAAATGGTTGCCATGTGATAAACAAAATATAAATATTTTCCCTATTACTTATAAATTGTACATCTTGAAAATCGAATGTACCGTACTGTCGGAAACTAAATACATGTTGACACAAAAAATCTGGTGAGACAAGCACACTGCACAACTTTCGATTACCGAAGGTAAGAGAAAGTTGTGTGCTGTGCGCCAGTCACACCAGATTTTCTTTATAATAATGAGTTTTTGAGGATAGCCTGGAAACAAACAACAAAATCTCATCTCCCCCTCTCTCTGGGCTTGCTTCATATATAAACAGGATATCTGTTCTAATTAAATAACAAAGAAAGTATTAATTTGTTATTGAAATTATGAACGAAAATAAGAGAAAAACATTCTCGCTTTCAAAGTGTGTGTGTGTGTTATTTTGCTTAAATAAATAAGGAGTGTGTTCGTTGTAATAACGAAAAGCGAATGGAAAAAATGAGACACACACAAGAGAACGGTAAAAACGGACTAGTAACGTAATTAATGATGATGGTTTTTCAAGTAAATCTGTGTGTAAACACAAAGTGTAGCGTTGTTTCGTTTAATATATAACGGTACTAATTCTCATTTAGGGTAAATTTCAGATTTGACAAAATGTTAATACCCCCCTTTGCTCGTAAATTAAAAGAGATAATAAGAAAAAAAATTACAATTTTAACTCTTAATTCTTTCATATTAGACAAAGGGAAATGTTAATTAATCTTTTTTGAATGCTGAATCCTTTGAATAGTCTTCGTTCTTCTATGTACAGTGAGGGACAATATTAAGTCCCACTCATGCGTTTTATACTTGTGATTTATTCATTGTTGTTAAATGTTGTTATATTATATATTTTTTAATGGAAACTTTCATGGTTCAAACCTAGAAAATTCCCAATAAAGATTTTCGTTTTCTTTTCTAAAAACAATAGCTGGGCATACACGGAGAGGTAGAACCGTCGGTTTTGACCGTGCCGGTCCAAACGCACGGATTTATCTTTACGTTAGTGGGCGAGCACGCGCCAAGTTTTGACCGCCACGCATCAATCTAACAGATTGGACTGCGGTCCGAACTCACGGTCTGATCTTTTCGTTAGTGGACAAGCGACAGTTTTGACCGCCCCGGACCATCTCTTTAAGTCGCGATTTTTGGAGGGGGTAGGGGAGGACATGTTACTTCAAAATTTTTTTACAAATTTATTTTTTTGACCATTTAAAGAAAATAAGTTATCCCTCCCCTATTAATTAATTAAGCTATTAATATGTTCGAAAATATTTTAGTTAATCACCATTCACAAAAAACAAATTTATTATTATTATTTTTTTTAAATATCATTTAAGGTCATGGCAAATTAGGATACAAATATTATATATCATTTTACTCGGGAGAAAGTCTAGTTTCTGAATATACAAAAAAAATTATAGGTTATGTAATAAAAAAATATTGGCCCTCCTTCTAGAGCGCCCCCTAATGGTCCGATGTTTACCAAAAGCTTTTCAGTTCTTGAACTTTACATCTAGTTTATGTGTGCAAAATACCACAGACATACCCACAGACACACAGACATCATTCCAAAAACTACTTAAATGGACCTTAAATCGCATTTTGGCAGCTTCAGAATCAGATAATTAAAGATTTTATTTAAAGGAGAAGAAAGGATTAATTACATTTTTTTTAAATAATTTTCTATTTCCATTTTTCTTGGAAATTCCAATGGATTCTTGACTTGATCTGTCTAGTCGGCAGGCAAAACTTTCGTCAAGACGAAAGTCCACGGATTTGGTCAAATGAGCGGTTAAAACTGCCGCGGTCCAAAGATTTTGCCCATACACGTACGGTTTGGATCGTGGCGGGCCAACTATACGGGTTTATCTGCGGGTTTTTCCTTTACGTTTGTGAGTGATGACGGTTTTAACCGTGGTGGTTTTAACCGTAGCGGTTTTAGCTGGCCCGGCAGACTGGTCCGCCCCGGTCCAACCCGACAGATCAAACTCTCCACTTTTTTAAGCCAAATTGATAACGAAAGTTTTAACCGTGGCGGATCGACCCGACAGATTGGACCGCCCCGGTCAAAACCGACAGTTCCACCTCTCCGTGTATGCCCAGCTAATGAAATAATCACAAGTAGAAAACGCATGGATGGGACTTAATATTGTCCCTCACTGTACCGATAGTATAAACTCATTTTTTATGACTTAAATTATTTAAGGAGGAAGGTTTTTTTTCGGAAATTGAAATTTCAGATTTTTTAGATGCTCTTTAAAATGTATATTCTCATTTTGCCCTTGAAATCTTCTAAGCACACTTTACTCTTGTACTTCATAGGAAATATGAGAGAAATGGTTATTATGGTAACAAAAGATAAATATTTACCCATGTTTATAAATTTTACATCTTTAATTCTAATATATCGGCGTCGTGCCCTCGGGGCTTGGTGTAGGGGCTAGCGTGCTAAAAGGTCAAAAGGTATATCAAAAGGCGCGGGTTCGGACCCCAGGCAGTTCGATGATTTTATTTAAACCATTTGGATACCAAATGGCTTAAATAAGAATACTTGGACCCCAAATATATGTATATTAATCAATAACCGATATCGCAAATGTCTTATATGGCCTAAGTTGCCGAAAAAACTATGTGAATGTGTGTGAGTGTGAATGAGAAAAAAGTGTATGTTAAAAAAAAAAAAAATTGATTGGAGAAAGGGCAGGTTCAGCCAAATAAAAAGCCTTTATTTATATGCTTCTCGACTCCGGAGACGTTTCGAGACAAATTTAATATCTCATCATCAGTCCGACTAAAAATGTACATACAAGAGTAATTAATTTTCGATATCTAATAGAAGTTATAAAAAAGACACATTGTGACGAAAAAATATTACATCGAAATGTTGCATAAAGGTGGTCATTAATTATACAGTACATGTACATGTGAATATAGGCTATTATAATGAAAACGTCTCATGTACATGTACTGTATAATTAATGACCACCTTTATGCAACATTTCGATGTAATATTTCGCCACAATGTGTCTTTTATAACTTCTATTATATATCGAAAATTAATTACTCTTGTATGTACATTTTTAGTCGGACTGATGACGATATTAAATTTGTCTCGAAGCGTCTCCGGGGTCGAGAAGCATATAAAGGCTTTTATTTGGCTGAACCTGCCCTTTCTCCAATCAACTTTATTCACAGCCACCATACTTCTATTTATTTGAAAAAAAAAAAAAATAGCTGGAGTTCATTGGGAGTTCTAAAATTGAAAATCTCAATATAGTGGATCCTCGAATAAACTCGTGCAATCCGATCACTTTTATTATTACGTCACTGCTTATAATTATGCTATGCTCTTAATTCTATTCTATTGAAAGTATAGTGCGTCTGGAGGGCTCTGAGTCTCTGAGATCCAAAAATCCAACTTAAAAAAAGAAGAATTATTTTCTTTCTAGCCTGTATTAATATCATTTTTGAGACCTATAACCTTTGAGTGAAAATTTTCCGAATTTTTTTTAAATTTATTCTCTTTGATCTATTATATCGGTTTTGAAGCCGGTGGATAAAGTTATAATTCTTATTTCTCTTTGATTGAACTTAACCCATCCATAGTGGGGGGGGGATCATCTTCTAAAGACTATAATTCGAGAACGAGAGGCTCACCAATAAATTACCAACGAAGCGTGGTCCTCGTCCCCCCCCAGCACCACGGATCGTGTTTTATCCAAATATCTTTTGTAAACGGGATATAGGTCATAAATAAATCAGAAAAAAAGGGCCGAAAGGTTGCAAAAACACAAGTGGCGGCGAGGGAGGGAGGAGCGACGGGGATGTGAATAATTACGTAGAAAAGGTCAAACTCTCTATTAACTGCATCTTGCTTGCTTAAGGCGATTTCAAAATACGATTAGAAGTCAGTTTTCATTAAGCTTTTAAATTTTATAGTTCTCTTTTGAAGAGACAAAGTATCTGTTTGTTTAAAAGACCTATTTAACTATATCCCTTCAGAAATATTACTTTCTCTTACCTATATCTATATAGAAAGTATTAGATTCATGTCGAAAATTCGATGTCGTGATTTGGATGGATATACACGTTTTGAGGTCACCCGAGTCCAAAAAAGGGGTTTCCGCAAAATATTCTGTTTGTCTATAGACACTGTAGAGATATTGTATGTGAACAAAATATCACAAGAACGAAAAGAGCTAGGAGGTTGAAATTTTATATTTAAGTTACATAACATCATGGGACGTTACACGAAGCTTTTGAACTAAATATGCCAAAGAGTACTAGTACTTTACTAATGGACTTTTTAGTGATGAGAAGTGGCTGTAGACTTTGAATTGGGTATAAGAGACTTTGAAGCCAAGGAATTAAATAAAAAACTTCTATTTAATTACTAACCGTCGACGTTTCGGTTGCAAATCACGATATCCATCAGGACGATTAATTGTTAGAATACAAGGTTAAAAAGGCCCAAATAAATATTGTATAATTTACAATGATAATTGAATATAGAACGATACATGAAAAACATGAAAAAAATTTTGGTTCCGCGGGTGGGAAAAATTTTGCTTGTCTAAAAAAGGTAAATCATTGATTGCACGAGGCTTGAAGCAATGCCATCGTTAGACACATTCAGTTGTTTAACTATTGAAATTGTGTTATATCTATTCCGGGCACAATTTCGGTTTTCGTTAAGATACCTAACACGTTCATCTATATTTTTCCTTGACGTTTTGATTGTCCTGAGGAAGGGCGCGACTGGCGTCGAAACGTCGACAATCAAATAAAAAATCTGATAAAGATTGATTATATTTTTATCTGATTTGATTTCTTTCTTGGCTGCCCTCCGCTATCCTAATAAAGGTAAAATATTTTTACGAACGGGGAAAATTTCAGGTTCCGCGAACGGCACATGAAAAAAATTTTGGTTTCGCGGGTGGAAAAAATTTTTGCTTCTCTAAAAAAAAAAAGGTAAAATTTTAGTTCTGCAAAAGAGGAAATGTTCCGCGAAATCAAAATTTTTCGTAGGGCGGGAAAACTTTGGTTCCGTGAAAAACAAAATTTTTCGCAGAAAAATTTTTGAGAACAGCCCCCCCCCTCCCCGAAAAAAATTTCTATATATGCCCCTGATAAAAGCAAAAACGCCAAAATTGAAAAACGACACTAGCGCATTCTGGAGGTGTGACACTTTCCCACATAAATCTACACATAAAAAGAACTCATTTTTATAAAAAAAAAAAAAAAAATGTCAAAATTGATCATTTTTTGAATTGTGTCACTTGCCCAAGGGGCTTGGAGTAGTTGGTAGCGTGCCTACCCTCTATACCGAACGTCTCGGGTTCGGACCCCAGGCAGTCCGATAATTTTATTTAAGGCATTTGGATACCAAATGACTTAAATAAAAATGCCTGGACCCCCACAATTGATATATTAAACATACTGATTATCGTAAAAAAGTCTTAAATGGCCTCAGTTGCCGAAAAGACTGTGTGAATGTGAGTGTGAATGAGAAAAAAGTGTGAATGTTTTTTTGAAAAAAAAAAAAAAAAAAAAAATTGTGTCACTTTTCCATTTATGTCAAACAAAAAATTTGGTGTGACAGAACACAACTTTGAATTACCGAAGGTTTAGAGAAAAAATCTGGCGTGGCAAGGACAGAACACAACTTCTCTTACCTTCCCTTAATTCAAAGTTGTGTTCTGTCTTTGCCACACCAGATTTTTTGTGTTGACATAACGCTCCTTAAGTTGTGTGCGATAAATCCAGCAACAAAATAAATAAATTCTTTAATACAAAGTTTAATTTTATATCTACAATAAAACAAACATGTAAACCTACTTTTTATTAACCAACTCTTCTTTATCATATTTTTTTTACTTTGTTGGTCACTTCCTTTTTTGTTTAAAAAAAAAAAGTAAAAATGGATCAGCACATTTTATTATCCATGAATTTGAATTTTATCACCATGAAGAGGAATGCCAATTAGAGATTAGCGAGAGGATGACAAGAGGGGGGGGGTCAACTACAACAAGACACTCACTTAATATATTTGCATCATAAACAAATAGTTAAAAAAAAAAAACGAAAAATGACCGACTTTGGTTGGGAGGTTAACGGTCTTCCTGTTTAGTCACCAGACCGAAAATAATTTAAACAAAGGCCTTCTTCCTCATCATATAGGGAAACTTTAATTTATTTTTTTTTTAAGGGGGATTTCAATAGAAGGTGTGAAGATTTCCTTCTTCCGGTGTCCTCTTATTAGATATGCTAGCTATTCTATCTTCTCTATCAGCTATTGAAAAAAACATTTCGCCTCCAGTGATTTGGTTTATGCTAGACAAGTAGGGTTTTTTTGCAATTAAAGGGGTTCAGGAGCGACGTCTAAACGAACTTAAAAAAAAAAAACTAGACTATTATAAAGGTGCGATCACACCGGGACCTGACTTGTGTTTACTGACTCGAGTTCTAACCGAATCCGAATTGAGGGGGTCACACACTAAAACTTGACTGGAGTGACGTAATCTTACTTCTCTGATATTTGGTATATAAGTATGTCGAAGGATAAACAATGCTTTTTACTTGAATGATACTATTTTCCTTCCCAGCAATTCTAGTTTCTAAATAAACTTAATAAAACTAATTATCGTTATATCAAGAAATATTTTTTACTAAATTTTAAGTAAAAAATATTTCTTAATTGACTATTTAAAAGATAATATCTTATTAATTTAAAAAAAATTTGTAATCTATTTGTTTTGACTTAACATATTTTCCTGCAATTTTTAATAAAAAATAGAAGTTATCTCAAAATTATTATTTATTTGTACTATTATTACTTAAATAAAGCCCTATATTGCCAAAAATGTCTTTATTAAGGAACCGATCAAACAGCTGATTGAAAAAAGTCGGCCATGTTGGCTTCTCAGCCAGCCGGAGTCAGGTCCCGATCCAACAAAATTGGTTAGCCACCAGAGTCCGTATCGTGACGTAGCTCCGCTCTACTTAGTTTCGGCAGCAGTGTGTGCACCTCCATAGAAATACATTGGTTGGGTCCGCCACCGGACTCAACTCAAGTCAAGTCAGGTTCCGGTGTGATCGCACCTTAAGAGGATTTTTTTTTAAAATGAATTAAATTCATAAGAGATTATCGGGACATCGAGCCATAATTTTTTTAATGACTTATTAAAAAATTACTCGAAATTAATTTTTTTTTTTGTTATCAAGCAAATACAAAAAAACAATCTGTCCCAATAATCTTTAATTTTTTTTTTTAATTTAAAAATGAATTTATTGTTATTATTAATCACATATTTTTCAATTAAGAAATTTTTAAAATAAGCTAAGATAATTTATTTAAAAAAATCAACTGTCAAATTAGTTCAGCATTCTTGCAATAGATGGCAGGCTAGTCTAACAGCCGATCCCCTCTATTAGCCTATATTTATATATTTTTATGCTTTTATAAAAGTTACATAATATATATTAAAGTATTTATTTTCTAAAAAAGATCAATGAAAAATCAACCAAATGCATTAAATATTATTAGCTACCATTCTGACATCTCTTGGCAAATTTTTGAATTACTTGATATTTTGGACATACTTTTTATGACACATACGCCATCTTAGCGGGAAAAACATGCGTAACCACTTCGCTCTATTCCGCCTTAAAGTTCAAACTTTAAAATATAAAATACTATTCACTCAAAAACAAAATATGTTTCTGAGTTTTTAAATCTTGAATTTTAAATGTGCGGCCAGTCACATCGGATTTTTTTTATTTTCCTTTATGATCTTTTTTCTGTATCTGAGGTCATTTATACTCTTGTTCCTATTTATTTCATGTGATAAAACGGACGGAAGGCAAATCCCCTAACATAAGAAGCGAGTACTCAACCACTGTGCTATGTGCGGCTCAGGGGCATGTAATTTTTTTTCTAATCTCTCTCCCTGTTCGGCCTTTGACATTTCTCTCTCTCTCCGGATCTGTGACAAAATTAAGTGACGTCATGGCTGGTTAATCCCATTAATCATGATTAATTCTAATAAATATTTCTTTTATTTATAAAAGAGAAATTTTTTTCAAAGATTTATGTGACAAGACAAGAATAATTTTGAAATATTTTCATTTAAACCTAATCATAAAAGAATTTATAATTAACCTAATTTGCATTTCTATGACAAATAATTGACCCCGGGGAGGGAATAGATATTTATTTTTCCATTTTTTTTTTCGTCTGAAGAATTCTTTAGGGTGTTATTGTAGCCCCTATTTAATATAAATAATACCGGGGGTCGTTCCACAAGCTTGTTTCCCGAGACCACTCAACCGTGCTTTGGCATTGCTTTGATGGCTGATGCTCTTCTTTTAATAAAAATTTCTTGTATATTAATTTGATAGTGAAACTTTTATTTGATCCTCTCAAATTTTTTCGCTCTTCTATCAGCATGTCGCGTTACTAGCCATGAATAGGGGGGTTCAACTCAATGCTTTGCTCACGTCGCTAACGCCCCTCCATTTCCCCTCAAACGCCACCGAATTTTTGAACCGCTAAATTCAAAATTCTTTTGCATGCAGTGGGCGGAGCTTGTGCGGTGGGCGGAGCTTAACTGGTCCAAAATATTCAAAATTCTATTGTATAGATTATTCGTAAATAATACATATAATATATGCTAATTTTTTTTTGTGTCCATTTTATATCAATTTTCTGGAGTTGATATAGGCCTATATATATATATATATATATATATATATATATAGATAAGATATAGATATATAGACCTATATCAACACCAAGGAAATGGATCATAAATTATGTAGAAACAGCCACAGAAAATAATATTTAAAGATTTCTCTTTAAGTTACTTGTGGTAATTACAAGTTAACTCCTACTGACTACCACAAGTAACTTAAAGAGAAACCTTGAAATATATTATAAAGAAAGGATCAGGATATGTTTGGGAGAAGGCAGGAGAACGGATAGAAAACACCACAGGTTGATAAGAAATTATTGGGAAACATTAAATGATTTGATTGAAACTGAATCTGCTTGTATGACAGAAGAGACTGACTTTGAATAACGGTTGGAATTGGACTATGCCACCCTTACAAAAAAAAATTGTTTCATCAATATTTTTTTTTTTTTCTTTTCTCTTGTTATTTATTTATTCATTTTGTAAAATATTTTGGTTTTTGTTTTATTGAAATATAAAAATGATTTTTATATTTGGAGGTTCTTATGTTTTAACTAGTTTTAAGTTGGTGTATTTTCGGTGGCGTTAAGCCACGCCTCCAAAAGTTAAGCGACAGCCGGCCCAATTCGAGTCGGAAGCCCCTGGCCATGAAGTCACAAGCCGTGACGACAAAAATAGGAAAATTAAAATTTAATATATATGACGAATTATAATAAAATAATTGTGAAATTTAATTATTCAATTTTTAAATTGATAAAATATAATTTTTAAAATAATTTAAAATGATTCAAATCTTCAATTACTAAATAAATATTGTTCTCAGTTTTTAGCATGCGTCATTTGTTTTCCCATTTTCCAATTATCAAGTTAAGATTAAAAACGCGATTTTAATACCCTTAATTGAATAATTCCCAGCATCCCTATGCTGTTCAGATCACGACTAACAGAACAAAACAATTTCATTCCTCCTTTGTCCCCATGACCTCCCGTGATTGGAACAAGCTCCCTGCGTCTATCTTCCCCCAAAACCTACAATCTTCAGACTTTCAAGTCTAACCTCAACAGGCATCTTCTCAGTTCCCGCAGTTGAGTTCCCCTTTATGCTTCTCCTTTTGTTTTTATTTTCTTCCTGGCTGCATGTGACTATTGGTCATTATAGGTCTTCGGACCTTATGCACCCATTCCAAAAAAAAAAAAAAAAAAAAAATTTCTGAAAATTTTCAGTTGAACGCCTACGATTCGAAAAAAAAAAGTTTCACTTGCATCGTGGTTTCATAATGATTTTATTTTATATAAAATCCACAAAAAAAAAAAATTAAATTATTTTTTAAAGTCCTTTCGGCATCTGAGGCTATATAGACTTCGAACGTTACTTATTTATATTATTAATGACGATATATGAATGTAATTCCGGCATTGGTTTCCAATTGAATTAAATAAATATTCATCTCACTGCCTGAAATCTGAACCCAGACCAGTTTTTGACATTTGTATATAGCCCGTCGGAGGGGGGGTGTATTAAGTAATGGGTCGTTTTGATAACTTACCTACCCCAACATTAAAATTCAGCTATTTTATTGCTGAAGGACAAACACCATGTATTTCCCCATAGGGAGGCGATTTTAATGTTGGGGTAGGTAAGTTATCAAAACGACCCATTAAAATAGCTGAAGGACAAACACCATGTATTTCCCCATAGGGAGGCGATTTTAATGTTGGGGTAGGTAAGTTATCAAAACAACCCATTACTTAATACAACCCCCCCACTCCGACGGCTTTAAGTAAATTAATCATGAATAGGATGAATTAAATAAATAAAGCAGGAAAGGAATGTGTTTTTGGCTAAAAGATTTTCTTTTTCTTTTTTAACGAATGCTTCAAAAACAATTCTCATGATTTTTTGACCCCTATTTACACGTCTCTCATTTCATTTAATTTATTTATTTAAATTCAATAAACAGAATCACAAATAGAAAAAAAAAACCGTTAGATAAAAACATTATCTTTTAAAATATTATCTAATATTTTATCAACTTTTAACAATCAACTTCTAATTTAAGTTTTATCTGCGTCATAAAGAAAAAAAAAATTTAAATTTAAATTTGTAACGGATTAAATTTAGGATTATTTTACATCTATCTTCATTTTGGGTATCAATATCAAATTTAAATATTTTTTACATTGCAAAATATGTGTTAAGAGACAAGGGAAACTTCTACAAGCTGGTTTGAGAAGCGGAACTTGAGATAGGCCTGGACTATGATATTGTTGGGCTAAACGGGTCAGGCAACAAATCTGTATTTCCATTTTACACCCTTTGATTTTATTCTGACCAACATTCAATTTTTTGGCTGCTCCTTTCTTGTTTAAATCAGGATGTTAGTTCTATTTTGAAATAAAATAACTATAGAGTTTCAAAATTACAAGCGGGGAGGTATTTCTCCTCAAAAACAAAATGTGGATTACCTTTAAGCGAATGTCATTTAGTAAACATGGATCTCTCTTACCTGTAAAAAAAAAGAAAAAAAAAATTATTGTATAATACAGTAGCGGATTAAGACAATATAAGGCCCTAGGCGCAAAAAAAAATAGGTTGAATTATGTTATTTACCTTTTAACATAAAATTGATAGCTACACCTAATATGATAGGAAATATAATGTTACAGGAAACATTAAAATAATCTATTCTCCGGTCCTTCCCTATACATCTTATCCAGCGAAAATCTTCCAATTGCAATTAAAATAATCATTGAATTACATAAGTATGACATACTATGGCACTTTCATAATGACTTTTCGCTCTGAAGATGGTCCAAACACGGAACCGAAACGTCAGCCGTGAGGAAAAAATAAATAAATAAAAAAAAAAACCTTAGCTTCATCTCATATTATCTTATTAATATTTTTATAGTCTTTTTCAATATCTGTGATGTGGTGATGTAGTCTCCATACAAGTTCAAAAAATAATATTATTATGATATTGGACTGGAACAATAATCCTGCAATGATCATGGGGAGTGGAATAGAGGTAGAGATCTCGCATCTAGTGCTAGGAGTTAGAACAGTGTTTCCCAACCTTTTGAAATCCACGGCACCCCAAAGCACTTTTTTCCCTAGCAAAACGAAATTTTTTCCGCCCTGCAGAAAGTTTTTTCCCCCTTCCGTGAAAATCATTTGACCTAAAAAAGGAAAGCAAAGTTACATTTTTATATGGTTTATCTAAATATCTGGCGGCACCCCTTAGCCATTCTCGCGCTGCCCGGGCACACACTGGTTGGCAAACACTGAGTTAGAGGATCACTTCTCTCTTATTCAGAGTCCCTTCACCCACAAAAAGATCTCAGATGCCGGAAAAAAAGTCTTCAGATATACACTATCGCCTGCTGAGAATCATAGTGGCTGAAAGAAAATTCAATTTTTGAGTTAAGCCTACCAAACGATGCTAAAACGTCTTCTATTTTGAGTGGCAAAGTGGCGAAAATATTCTTCCATTCTTTGCTATTGATTCTGGCCTATTCATTTGTTGCCCGACTATTTAAATGTATATGTTTATAAAACTTTCAAACGCCTTTTCTCGAAGTGTTCAATTTCGGACTTTTTTGCCACTCAGCATTCTCAGCAGATATTCAAATTACTTCTTTGGTAGGTAAATAAAAGAATAGCAGCTAAAATTATTTCATTTATTGACCCACTAGGCTGACGTTTCGGTCTTGGTCAAGACCATCCTCAGAGCTTACGGGTTGTCAATATAAAAGCTCTGAGGATGGTCTTGACCAAGACCGCCTAGTGGGTCAATAAATGAAATAATTTCAGCTGCTATTCTTTTATTTACCTATTAACGATTATCCAGCTATAAAATCCACATTTGTTACTTCTTTGGTACCCCTGAAATCTCTAGTGTCTCACTACACACTGTCCTAAAAAAATAAACGTATTGGAATCTCTTTTTAAATAAATAATATTACCGAGATTAAGAAAAAGTTTTTTTTAATTATAAATTGTAGAATGAATAACTCAGTAACAAGAGAGAAATCAACAAACGCTATTATGCGTGTGTGTTGGCGATGCACTTAATGAATCAAAACCACAAATCATTTACAAAGGTCAAACAACGTATCAAATTCTATTAAAAAAAAAAAAAAATAAGATGCTGCAAGACTTAGACACGATTTTGCCGATTAATTATTATTATGTCTGTATGTGTGTGTGTATCTCTCTCTTTTTACGAAACCAATCTCTATTACTCTCCCTCTCATTGACCAATGTGATGTCATTATTGTGCAATCATGGACGTTGTAGAAGAGAGAAGAAGTACGTAAAATAAATAAATAAATTATTCCGGTAATATGATGAAAGATTGTTTCGTTGGTATTATAATTAATAAGGAGTGTTTATAAGTGTAGTTATCAGGTGGGGACTTAATTGTGGCGCTCACTGTACCTAGCGACCTTAGAGAATCTTCTAATTTCTTAATGAAAAACTTATACTTATTTTTAGTGATTCAGAAATAAGAATAAGTTCTTCATTAGGGGTAATTGGAAGACTCTCTAAAATCGCCAGGTACATACCTCATTGATATCAAAAATTCCTGAACGAAATCAAGCCAGCCATTCTTGGACGAATTTGTTCTGATGCATTATCATCCCAAAAAAATTTTTAGCAGCCTGCGTTACATTCTTTTTTTCGAAAGATAATTTTCCACAGTTAACTCTTGACTAGATTCCTATTTAGATACATCCCACATTGTCCCACATTTCATTAATTCTTTGTTTAGATTGCATGCTATTTATTCTTTTTTTTTTTTAAGTGAAGCTTTTATTTTATCCCCTCAAATTTTTTCGCTCTTCTATCAGCATGTCGCGTTACAAGACGTGACGTCAAAGGCCGTGACGCCACAAGCCATGACGTCACAAACCGTGACGACAAAAATAGGAAAGTTGAAATTTTATATATATGACGAATTATAAAAAAATAATTGCGAGATTTAATTATTCAATTTTTGAATTGATAAAATATAATTTTTAAAATAATTTAAAATGATTCAAATCTTCAATTGCTAAATAAATATTGTTCTCAGTTTTTAACATGCGTCTATTGATTTCCCATTTTCCAATTATTATGTTAAGATTAAAAACGCGATTTTAATACCCTTAATTGAATAATTTTCTGAAAATAAACGCCTACGATCCGAAAAAAAGTTTCACTTCCATTGTGGTTTCATAAAACCACACAATGTTATTTTATTTTTTATATAAAATTGCTTTAAATTTTAATTACATATGCGAGACAATTTTAGAATTAGAGACTTTAACGCCATTGGGAAATCTTCTTTGCCACGCGTAATAATAGCTCTTTGTTTTTATTTGTCTGTCTGTCTGTCTCCTCCCTTGTCTTTATTCTCAGAGTGATAAGATTAAAAAAAAAAAAAAATTCTTTTGACTTTGACAATAACACTTTTTTTTTTTGGCGCGTCTCTCTTCAATTAAATATTAATCGTTAAAAAACATGCACATTTGTATTTAAATTCATTTCTTTTTTTGTTTTTGTTTTGTTATTAAATGTAAATGTAATTTGAATAAGAAAGGAAGAGGAAATGAAAAAATAAATTCTCTCTAAATAGTTAGTCTAATTGCTTAAGGGAATGAATTCTTCATTAGGAAATTGGAATGTAATAGGGTCAGGGCCGGAACTAGGAGATTTTTTTTAGGGGGGGGTGGCAAAATTTAATTTACCGCCCCCTCCTTAAAATTTTCTATACAAAATTCATATCTTTTTTTTAAGTAAATCTTTCTTTAATTGCCGCCCCCTGATATCTGCCGCCTGGGGCACATGCCCCCACTGCCCCCCCCAGATCCGCCCAGTGCCGGATTTACCACTAGGCCGATTAGGCCGCGGCCTAGAGCCGCAAACTTCAGTTTTTTTTTTATTATATATTCAAAGAAAATATATTTTTCACGGTTCGACTTCTCTACTACACTTCATAGGCATTTTAAGGACTGAAATAGCGTTAAAATCAATCTCCTGGTACATAGTTTTAAAAAATTTTCCGGACGCCCCCCCCCCTCCCGTTAGGAAGAGGGCCGCACAGGTAATTTGGCCTAGGGCCTCTAGTTGTATAAATCCGGCACTGGATCCGGCCCTGAGTAGGTTTATGTTTGTTGGTAGAATATTGATTGTTGTTTTAGGTATAAATTTATAATTTATTCCCTTGGTGATGTTTTTTTTTTTATTTAATTAAGGTCTTTTTCGACATCGAAGGCCATTTAGACTCCGTCTCTAATTATTTAAATTGATTTGTAGTAAATTCAATTAAAATAAATTTTGTTCCCTGGGACGGGATGCGAGCACGCGACCCTTGGTATAAAAGGCCAGCACGCTAACCCCTACCCCAAGGCCCGAGGGCTTGGTGATGTTTTTATTGATTTATATTTTTATCATAAAAACTAGTCGCGTCGCCGGGGCTTCGCACCCTGGACTCCCGCCAGCTGGCTCGGGCCCGCCTGCGGAGGACCTTAATTATGAGAAACTGGCTGGCGTCTAGACAGGGGGCTACGCCCATCGTGAATTCAAATGTGCCGTACTGTCGGAAACTAAATATATGTCGACACAAAAAATCTGGTGTGACAAGCACAGAACACAACTTTCGATTACCGATTACTGTGCGCCGGTCACACCAGATTTTTCTTATTCAAAAACATGTAACAAAAACATTTAGGGGTAGCATTTTTGGGGCTGGAACAGATTAATGGCATTTCAATTAATTTCAATGGGAAAAAATACTTTGAGATACGAGCAAATTGACATATGAGCAAGGAATGAATTATACTCGTATCTCGAGGTACCACTGTACTGTATTTCTTTCAAAAAGAGAATAAAATTTATTCGCTAAAATAAATTATTATCATAAATACAATAATTTTCTCATTTCCAAATATTGATATACAGTTGTATTTTATTTCATATAAAATTTTTACATAAAAAAAATAAAAAAATATTTGTATTCTTTGAACTTTATTTTTTTGGCATACCAAATAGTAAAGACAAGAGTAAAAACGAAGACACGCAGAGCACTCTAGCGGAGAACAAGTCAAACAATCAGTCTGGCTTCCAATTCTCAACGCGTTCGGTTCGTTTTCTCGAAGTGATTTTATTTAGTGCTTTAAAATAATATAAAATGTGTTCAGTGAGTTTAATTTTCATTGTGTTGTGTCTTCAAGTATTAAATTTTATATCGTGAAGCACCTGCCATCGCCTTTGACTCAGGTATATTGAAATTTATTTAATTAATTATTCAACTCCCTTCAAGCCAAGCCAAGAACATGGCCTGCTAATAATTATTAAAAAAAAAAATTAGCTAGAAAATATATAATAATTTACTCAAGTGTTCTATTAGAAATTATTTTATGGGCGTTATTAAGAAGGATATTTGATCCATGTGTGAGTGTCTTTACTGGGAATTGTTTTTATAAAAAGATCCTAGATGAATTTTTATTGATTTCTTACGGCAGGCGATCTGTTTACTTAAATACATTTATATTAATATCATTTTTTTTTTTCAAGAGTAATAATTTTCCAATTTTTTGTTATTACATTGGCTAAAAAAATTTTTATATAAATTAACTGGTGTTTTGATTAAACGCACAAATATCGGAACAAATTTATTTTGATTCATCCGTTCTATTAAACTATAATATTTTTCATTTTATTTAATTCAATTATTTAATAATAAAAAAAAAAAACTTGAAAATAAAGAAAAGGAAATTCTTTTAATTGTCGTTTCTATTTTTAGCCGTCGACAATCCGAATGAAAGGGCGGGCGGAGGGAAGGGAAGGGGGCAGGCGGCAATCGTTGCTTAAACAGTTCTCACATCCGTCCCGCCTAATTAACTTTATATCTTATTTATTAATAGTTTTTATTTATTTAGTAATTTATGTTGTGATGAAATGTGATTCTCAATCAATTAGATAATCTCTTTGAAATGGTATTTATATTATATTTATAATATAAATAGAAATCAGAGAATCACTCTCATATATTTATAATATAAATACCATTTCAATCAGATTATCTAATTGATTGAGAATCATATATCATCACAACATAAATCACTAAATAAATAAAAACTATTAATTTAAATAAGATAAATGTTAATTAGGCGGGACGGACGTGAGAACTGTTTAAGAAACGATTGGGCGTCTGCTCGCCTTCCCTTCCCTCCACCCCCTCTCGAATTTTTGATCTCTCTCTAATATATAGAGGCATAGGCGCCGGAACTGGGGGGGGCACGTACCCTTGCCCCCCCCGGCATCTTACAGGAGGAGGCAGGGGGGGCGAAAATTTCTTCTCTTTATTTCATTTATTTTAAAAAATGGATACATTTTTACTTTCTCGTATAGAGAAAGTTATGTAATCGTAAAAAAATTCGACTTCGAGATTTTGATGTTTCTCCACGTTTTAGACCTCCCTGAGTCCAAAAAAACCATTTTTGGCATTATGTCTGTGTGTGTGTGTGTGTGTGTGTGTGTGTGGTGTGTGTAACACGATTGCTTAAAAACCAAAGCAGCTAGATCGATGAAATTTGGTATATGCTCCTTACACTAAAATTGTAGATTTCTATCAACTTTTGGAGTAAATACGTCACTTGGAAGTAGTACTTTACTTAAAAGTTTTTTCAAAAATTTTGAAATTTTCAATTTTTTTGTTATATTATGATAAAATACTCTATTTTAAAAAGTTTTTATTCTTTGACATTTTTACGAAAACTGAATAGTTTTTGAAATAATCACAGAAGAAATAGAAAATATTCGTTAATTTTGATAAAAAATCAAAACAAAATCATACAGGTGTCATTAAAAAAAGGGTAAATATAAACAAATGAATTTGTGAAACAAATTCATTTGTTTATATTTACCCTTTTTTTAATGACACCTGTATGATTTTGTTTTGATTTTTTATCAAAATTAACGAATATTTTCTATTTCTTCTTTGATTATTTCAAAAACTATTCAGTTTTCGAAAAATGTCAAAGAATAAAAACTTTTAAAATAGAGTATTTTATCATAATATAACAAAAAAATTGAAAATTTCAAAATTTTTGAAAAAACTTTTTAAGTAAAGTACTACTTCCAAGTGACGATTTACTCCAAAAGTTGATAGAAATCTACAATTTTAGTGTAAGGAGCATATACCAAATTTCATCGATCTAGCTGCTTTGGTTTTTAAGCAATCGTGTTCACACACACACCCAGACGTAATTCCAAAAGAATATACGAGAAAGTCTCGGGGAAGTCAATCCCCATATTTTACTTTTGCAAAATAAAATCTTTTAAATTAAAAAAAATTAAAAGAGTAAGAAATTCATTTTTTTCCAAAATATTTTATATAGGCCCTATTGTATTTCTAATTTCTAAAAACATTTTATATTGAATTAAAAATATTTATTTCCTTCAAATATAGCCTAAAAAAATTTTTGATAAAATCACTAGCAAATTTTTTAAAATTTTAATTTTATTAAAATTGTGATTTTATTTAAAATTTTTAAAGCTTTATAGTAGATTTGTTTTTGTTTTATACTATTTGAACATATTAAATTATCTTAATTTTCTAAAAAAAAAATTTTGCGCCCCCCCCCCTGATTTAAATTTGTCCTGGCGCCCCTGTATAGAGGTAAGAGAAAGAAAAAGAGTATAATATTAGAAAAGAATTTTATAGACATGATAAATCTTTTTTTTCTCTGATTGATATCTCTAGAAACAGAGAGACATTTGCCCAAAAACAGTTATTTTAGAGTTATAAAAAAGAAATAAAAATATATTGCAGAGCAAGCAAAGAAATAGAAGGTATTTTCTTTTTTT
>JAKCPI010026265.1:0-20704 GCA_023213315.1 Euborellia annulipes | reverse complement strand
ATGAATTCTTCATTAGGAAATTGGAATGTAATAGGGTCAGGGCCGGAACTAGGAGATTTTTTTAGGGGGGGGGGTGGCAAAATTTAATTTACTGCCCCCTCCTTAAAATTTACTATAGAAAATTCATCTTTTTTTTAGTAAATCTTTCTTTAATTGCCGCCCCCTGATATCTGCCGCCTGGGGCTCATGCCGGCACTGGATTCGGCCCTGAGTAGGGTTGTGTTTGTTGGTAGAATTTTTTTTTTTTTTTTTTTTTTTTAAACATTCACACTTTTTTCTCATTCACACTCACACTCACACACACATTCACACTGTCTTTTCGGCAGCTCAGGCCATATAAGACATTTACGATATCCGTTATTTATGAATTTATATATATAGGGGTCCAGGCATTTTTATTTAAGCCATCTGGTATCCAGATGGCTTAAATAAAATCATCGGACTGCCTGGGGTCCGAACCCGCGACGTTTGGTATATGAGGTTAGCACGCTAACCTCTACACCACGCCCCGTGGGCTTGTTGGTAGAATAATGATTGTTGTTGTAGGATGTGATTGTTATAAATTTATAATTTATTCCCTTGGTGATGTTTTTTTTTTTTATTTAATTAAGGTCTTTTTCGACATCGAAGGCCATTTAGACTCCGTCTCTAATTATTTAAAATGATTTGTAGTAAATTCAATTAAAATAAATTTTGTTCCCTGGGACGCGACCCTTGGTATAAAAGGCCAGCACGCTAACCCCTACCCCAAGGCCCGAGGGCTTGGTGATGTTTTTATTGATTTATATTTTTATCATAAAAACTAACCGCGTCGCCGGGGCTTCGCACCCTGGACTCCCGCCAGCTGGCTCGGGCCCGCCTGCGGAGGACCTTAATTATGAGAAACTGGCTGGCGTCTAGAGAGGGGGGGCTGCGCCCATCGTGAATTCAAATGTGCCGTACTGTCGGAAACTAAATATATGTCGACACAAAAAATCTGGTGTGACAAGCACAGAACACAACTTTCGATTACCGATTACTGTGCGCCGGTCACACCAGATTTTTCTTATTCAAAAACATGTAACAAAAACATTTAGGGGTAGCATTTTTGGGGCTGGAACAGATTAATGGCATTTCAATTAATTTCAATGGGAAAAAATACTTTGAGATACGAGCAAATTGACATATGAGCAAGGAATGAATTATACTCGTATCTCGAGGTACCACTGTACTGTATTTCTTTCAAAAAGAGAATAAAATTTATTCGCTAAAATAAATTATTATCATAAATACAATAATTTTCTCAATTCAAAATATTGATATACAGTTGTATTTTATTTCATATAAAATTTTTACATAAAAAAAATAAAAAAATATTTGTATTCTTTGAACTTTATTTTTTTGCATACCAAATAGTAAAGACAAGAGTAAAAACGAAGACACGCAGAGCACTCTAGCGGAGAACAAGTCAAACAATCAGTCTGGCTTCCAATTCTCAACGCGTTCGGTTCGTTTTCTCGAAGTGATTTTATTTAGTGCTTTAAAATATTATAAAATGTGTTCAGTGAGTTTAATTTTCATTGTGTTGTGTCTTCAAGTATTAAA
Organism: Euborellia annulipes; assembly: GCA_023213315.1. Classification (NCBI taxonomy): domain Eukaryota; kingdom Metazoa; phylum Arthropoda; class Insecta; order Dermaptera; family Anisolabididae; genus Euborellia; species Euborellia annulipes. Next base: position 19,120 of record JAKCPI010026265.1, on the reverse strand, counting down.
TTTTATATCGTGAAGCACCTGCCATCGCCTTTGACTCAGGTATATTGAAATTTATTTAATTAATTATTCAACTCCCTTCAAGCCAAGCCAAGAACATGGCTGATGCTAATTATTATTAAAAAAAAAAAAATTAACTAGAAAATATATAATAATTTACTCAAGTGTTCTATTAGAAATTATTTTATGGGCGTTATTAAGAAGGATATTTGATCCTTGTGTGAGTGTCTTTACTGGGAATTGTTTTTATAAAAAGATCCTAGATGAATATTTATTGATTTCTTACGGCAGGCGATCTGTTTACTTAAATACATTTATATTAATATCATTTTTTTTTTTCAAGAGTAATAATTTTCCAATTTTTTGTTATTACATTGGTTAACAAAATTTTTATATAAATTAACTGGTGTTTTGATTAAACGCACAAATATCGGAACAAATTTATTTTGATTAATCATCGTTCTATTAAACTATAATATTTTTCATTTTATTTAATTCAATTATTTAATAATAAAAAAAAAACTTGAAAATAAAGAAAGGAAATTCTTTTAATTGTCGTTTCTATTTTTAGCCGTCGACAATCCGAATGAAAGGGCGGGCGGAGGGAAGGGAAGGGGGCAGGCGGCGATCGTTGCTTAAACAGTTCTCACATCCGTCCCGCCTAATTAACTTTATATCTTATTAATAGTTTTTATTTATTTAGTGATTTATGTTGTGATGTTATGTGATTCTCAATCAATTAGATAATCTCTTTGAATTGGTATTTATATTATATTTATAATATAATAGAAATCAGAGAATCACTCTCATATATTTATAATATAAATACCATTTCAATCAGATTATCTAATTGATTGAGAATCACATATCATCACAACATAAATCACTAAATAAATAAAAACTATTAATTTAAATAAGATATAATGTTAATTAGGCGGGACGGACGTGAGAACTGTTTAAGAAACGATTGGCGTCTGCTCGCCTTCCCCTTCCCTCTACCCTCTCTCGATTTTTGATCTCTCTCTAATATATAGAGGCATAGGCGCCGGAACTGGGGGGGGGGGGGGGCAGGGTACATTGCCCCCCTGGCATCCTACAGGAGGGGCAGGGGGGCAAAATTTCTTCTTTTATTTCATTTATTACTTTCTCTTACCTATGTATATATGTAATATATATATGAAAGTATTGGATTCATGTCAAAAATTCGATGTCGAGATTTTGATGGATCTTCACATTTTGAGGTCCCCTGAATCCAAAAAAGTGATTTTTGCGACATGGTCTGTCTGTGGGTGGATGGGTGGGTGTGTGTGTGTGTGTGTCTGTGTTCAATTTTAAGCATGAAGGAATTGAGCTATGAGGCTGAAATTTTATATTTAAGTTAAACACCCCCCGGGACCGGAAAAATAAGCTTTTAATCAAAATCGGCCAAAGAGTACTAGTACTTTACTGATGTACTTTTTCAGTTTTTTTCGATTTTCTCAAAATTCGCTCTAACGATTTTGATTAAAATTCAAAAATCAATTATTTTTTAGATGCTCTTTCAAATGTATATTCTCGTTTTACCCTCAAAATTGTTTGAAGCACACTTTACTCTTGTGCTTCATAGGAAAGATAGGAGAAATGGTTGCCATGGTAACAAAATATAAATATTTTCCCATATAAATTTTACATTTTTTTTTTTTTTTTTTTTGAATAAAAAAACATTCACACTTTTTTCTCATTCACTCTCACACTCACACACACATTCACACTGTCTTTTCGGCAACTTAGGCCATTTAAGACTTTGACGATAACCGTTGTAATATATATTAATCTATTGTGGGTTCAGGCATTTCTATTTAAGCCATCTGGTATCCAAATGGCTTAAATAAAATCATCGGACTGCCTGGGTCCGAACCCGGGACGTTTGGTATAGGAGGTAGGCACTCTACCTACTACGCCACACCCAGGGGCAATTTTACATCTTAATTCAAATGTTACGTACTGTCGGGAACTAAATATATGTCGACACAAAAAATCTGGTGTGACAAGCACAGAACACAACTTTCGATTACCGAAGGTAAGAGAAAGTTGTGTGCTGTGCGCCAGTCACACCAGATTTTTACTTTTGAAAAATAAAATCTTTTAAATTAAAAAAAATTAAAAGAGTAAGAAATTCATTTTTTTCCAAAATATTTTATATAGACCCTATTGTATTTCTAATTTCTAAAAACATTTTATATTGAATTAAAAGAAGAAAATTAAAAATATTTATTTCCTTCAAATTTAGCCTAAAAAAATTTTTGATAAAATCACTAGCAAATTTTTTAAAATTTTAATTTTATTAAAATTGTGATTTTATTTAAAATTTTTAAAGCTTTATAGTAGATTTGTTTTTGTTTTATACTATTGAACATATTAAATTATCTTAATTTTCTAAAAAAAAATTTTTGCGCCCCCCCCCCCCCTGATTTTAATTCGTTCTGGCGCCCCTGTATAGAGGTAAGAGAAAGAAAAAAGAGTATAATATTAGAAAAGAATTTTATAGACATGATAAATCTTTTTTTTTCTCTGATTGATATCTCTAGAAACAGAGAGACATTTGCCCAAAAACAGTTATTTTAGAGTTATAAAAAGAAATACAAAAATATTGCAGAGCAAGCAAAGAAATAGAAGGTATTTTCTTTTTTTTTTATTTATAATTAGAGACCGGATTTTAAGCAAAATGCTTATTGCTCAATTTTATAAGCAACCATTAGATATTTAATTTCTATACGAATTAGGAAAAACTAAGTGCATTGAGATTGCATTTTTTATGCTTTTTTTGCTTATTTTGAGTTTTCATGCTTTTTTTCCCTTTCGTGCTTATTTGAACTTATTTTACGAATATTTATAATTTTTTTGTTTTTTTTTTTATTAAAAAACACACTTTTTCCCATTCACACACGCATACACCAGGGACGTATATAAGGGGGGGGGGGGGCCGCCCCCAAAAAAAAAAAAATTTCCAAAAACCCCGCAGTGTGAAAAAATATAGCCCTGTAAAAAAATTTTTTTCCGCAGGGTGAAAAAATTTGGTTCCGCAAAAAAGAAAATTTTTCGCAGGGCGGGGCGGAATAAATTTAGTTTCTTTAAAAAAAAATTTGTATACGCCAGTGGTATGAGTAAAAATTGCTTATGAGATGCTTTTTTCAACTTTTATGCTTATTTAACATCTTTTTATTCAAATTTTTTATGCTTTTTTAAGCACTTTTTTTCCATTTTTTTATGCTTTTTTTTCCGGTCTCTATTTATAATGAATAAATTACCTCCAAGAGTTGTTTTGATATCTTACTTTGTTTATGTGTGCGTGAGAGAGAGAGAAAAAGAAAGAAAGATTCTTTGTATATAAATTTAAGAAAAAAAAAAAAAAAAATACTTTAGCATCTTTAATGAATCAATTTTGTATTTCCACACATCAAAACAAATAATAAAATTTATTTTAAGAGAGGTTTATTCACCTGTGGCTTATTTATAAATGTTATTTCAAACCATTGCTTAAATTGTTTGATTTAACCAACAACAACAACAACAATGCTTAATTAGTGAATGCATTCTTTTTCTGGATCACCTGTATCGTTAAATATATAAAAGTCTAAATAGCCTCAAATGCCGAAAAACTTAAAAAAACTTTGTAATTTTTGGAGGTTTTTTTTAATATAGCTGGTTAGTTGATGTAGTAGGATAATAAAAAGAGAGAGCAGCTAGTTTTTATTTTCTTTTATTAAACCCTCATTGCTGACGTTTCGGTCCTGTTTAGGGCCATCCTCAGAGCATTAGGATTGTCATTATATATATATTGTTATAAAATCGACCAACAATGTTAAATATGGAAATTAAAATTTATAATGACAACCCTAATGCTCTGAGGATGGCCCTAAACAAGACCGAAACGTCAGCAATGAGGGTTTAATAAAAGAAAATAAAAAGTATCTGCTCTCTCTTTTTATTATCCTTCTACTACATTTGTAATTTTTGTCAAAAATCTTTTTCTGAATAAATATTTATTGGTCGATGTGGTGGGTTCGGTGTTCAGACAAATATTTGAATTCCAAATGGTAAAAATAAATGTGCCTGGATGATTGCATCAATTAAAACAAAATGAGATTTCCAATTCAATCAATTTCTACTTAAAATTAAAAAAATGACTTCGAAAACCGAAATGAATCTTTTCATTTTTATTTATTTATTTATTTTTACTTTCTCTTACCTATGTATATATGTAATATATATATAGAGAGAAAGTATTGGTTTCATGTCAAAAATTCGATGTCGAGATTTTGATGGATCTTCACGTTTTGAGGTCCCCTGAATCCAAAAAAGTGGTTTTCGCGACATGGTCTGTCTGTGGGTGGGTGTGTGGGTGGGTGGGTGGGTGGGTGGGTGGGTGTGTGTGTGTGTCTGTGTTCACTTTTAAGCATGAAGGAATTGAGCTATGAGGCTGAAATTTTATATATAAGTTAAACACCCCCCGGGACCGGAAAAATAAGCTTTTAATCAAAATCGGCCAAAGAGTACTAGTACTTTACTGATGTACTTTTTCAGTTTTTTTCGATTTTCTCAAAATTCGCTCTAACGATTTTGATTAAAATTCAAAAATCAATTATTTTTTAGATGCTCTTTCAAATGTATATTCTCGTTTTGCCCTCAAAATTGTTTGAAGACCACTTTACTCTTGCACTCCATAGAAAAGATAGGAGAAATGGTTGCCATGGTAACAAAATATAAATATTTTCCCATACTTATAAATTTTACATCTGAATTCAAATATTCCCTACTGCCGGGAACTAAATACATGTCGACACAAAAATCTGGTGTGACAAGCACAGTACACAACTTTCGATTACCGAAGGTAAGAGAAAGTTGTGTGCTGTGCGACAGTCACACCAGATTTTTTTTTCTGAGAAAACATATCTCTCTCTCTCACTTGCAAACATTATCGTCTCTCTCTACTCTTTTTAAATTCCCTTTCCACCTAATCTTCGCATTTGGCCAATGTTAATTTCCTATAGGGATTTGTATGTTAATTTCGATTCAAAAGGGGGTCCCCTTTGGAACTTTTTACGCATTTAAAATTTTTTTTTCCAATTCTTATGAAATTTTGTATTTATTTACGATTCTATATTGTGTATAAAATGTCCAAATATGAGATTAAAATTTTGAAAAATAACCATAGTTTATTTCAAGCAATCAACATTTAAAATGCAAGTTTGAAACTAAGGTGCTATGGGAAACTAAATATATCTCGACACAAAAAATCTGGTGTGACCAGCACAGTGCACAACTTTCTCTTACCGAAGGGTAAGAGAAAGTTGTGTGCTGTGCGCCAGTCACACCAGATTTTTTTTTAGTCTTTTCGTTATCTTAGGCCAGGATTTGAATTCTATAGATAGCTAATTTTAGTCTGCAGGAGCAAGCACCAAGCGTTTATGTTTCTTCCGGAGAATAAAATTAGAGATCTATTGAATTCAAATAGGTAATTGTGTGGTACTGTGGTCCAGTAGTAGGTCATGCTGAGTACATATCCGTAAAAAATATATATAACATAAAAAATAATTATTTTTTTCCATCTAATTATAAATTGAAGCTAAAAAAAGGAGCAAGATTAGGGAAATAATTAATTCCCCCATACCTTCCCCTCGGGGTCATATATAGTATGACTCTTATTGATCATAATTTAAGACAAGAGACTTGAGAAACCTCGAAAAGGTTAACTCTCTCTATATTTGTAAATAAATAAGGCAGTTATTAAATCTACAAATGGATTTCAATTTTATAAAAAGAAAATATTGATACATAAGGTCAAAAGCAGAAAAAAAAATGGAAAGGTCTCATTAATAAAGAAAAAAAAAAAAAAAAAATTATAGGCACACACACACTCAGCATCTGAGTCTTTTTTAACCTACAATTATTATTATTTTTTTGTAATTTAAGTAAATGACTTGACATGTATTGAGAAATAGGTTATAGTGAAGATGATTACATCAGGTGTTTAGGAAATAATAATGATTATGAATAATGAGAAGGGAGAGGGGGGAGAGATCAATTTTATTTTTTGTTTTTTTAGAAATTTTTGGATATTACCTTTTATACCCACATATAAAATTGTTAATATTAATAGTTCTATTATTCTATGGTTATTAACTCCCCGAGGAGAGGGAGTTGCTGTGACATTCCGCCCTGTGGAAGGGCTACACGCCGGTGCTGAGGGAGCCCCTCCTCAACTAGGATATAGAAGAGGATGGATATGAGGAGCTAGAAACGAAAGCAGGAGGAGGAATTAGAGATAGGAAATAACGTAACTTCACGGGGTGCCGGTAGATGGCTACGGCCAGAGCCCGGGTGGGTTTGAGGTGTGCGTCTCCGTGCACGAAAGCATCTCGTGTAAATAGCCTAAACCCCATGGAATTTCAAATAATAATAATTACATATACACATAGGTTATCAAATCTAACGTTTTTACTTTTCTCTTACCTCTATATATATGTTAATATATATAGAGAGAGAAAGTATTGGATTCATGTCAAAAATTCGATGTCGAGATTTTGATGGATATACACGTTTTGAGGTCCCCTGAATCCAAAAAAGTGGTTTTCGCGACATGGTCTGTCTGTCTGTCTGTCTGTCTGTGTGTGTGTGTCTGTGAACAAAATATCTCAAGAACGAAAAGAGCTAGGAGGTTGAAATTTTACATTTAAGTTAGGCACCCCCATGGGACGTGACACGAAGCTTTTGAACAAAATCGGCCCAAAAGTACTAGTACTTTACTGATGCACTTTTTCAGTTTTTTTCGATTCTCTCAAAATTCGCTCCAACGATTTTTTTTTAATTCAAAAATCAATTATTTTTCAGATTCTCTTTAAAATGTATATTCTCATTTTGTGATTGAAATCTTCTGAAGACCACTTTACTCTTGTACTCCATCGAAAAGATAGGAGAAATGGTTGCCATGGTAACAAAATATAAATATTTTGCCATACTTATAAATTTTACATCTTGAAAATCGAATGTACCCTACTGTCGGAAACTAAATACATGTCGACACAAAAAATCTGGTGAGACAAGCACAGTACACAACTTTCGATTACCGAAGGTAAGAGAAAGTTGTGTGCTGTGCGCCAGTCACACCAGAATTTTGTTAAATGCATTTTCATAAAACGCGAATAATTTGTAAAGTAAAGTAGATTGAGTGAAAGATAGCCACAAGCCACAAAAAGAGTTGTTATGTATATTAAAATATAATAATATTTAATGGCTGGAAATATATAAATAGGATATGAAATTGCAGGCAGCCAAAATGAAAAACACTCGATACTCTGTGAACGTTCAGACGTTTCGGGTAAAATTTATTCACCCATCTTCAGTGTTTTAATTTATTCGTCCATCTTCAGTGAACTGTTCACTGAAAATGGGTGAATAAATTTTACCCGAAACGTCTGAACGTTCACAGAGTATCGAGAGTGTTTTTCATTTTGGCTGCCTGCATTTTAATATCCTATTTATATATTAAAATATGTCTATACTCTTATAATGTTGTAATTAGAGCTGGACCTGGTGCTTGTTGGATGCAAAGTATCATAACTATCACTTTAAAAAGAATCAGACAGACTCTTCATTTTCCGCTCCCTTATTCATAGAAGTCCTTTGACACGAAAGAAATTTCATTCCCTCCAGATTTTGACGCTAATTTGATGTGGATTATGACTATCTTACTTCTCAAATCAGCAAAATGAGAATATACATTTTAAAGAGGATCTAAAAAATAATTGTTAACGTTTAATTAGTGATGAGAAGTGGCTTTAGACTTTGAATTGGGTATAGGAGACTTTGCAGCCAAGAAATTAAATAAAAAAGTTTTATTCAATTATTAATCGTCGACGTTTCGGTCGCAAATCACGACCTTCCTCAGGACTATTAATTGTTAGAATACAAGGTTAATTATTGATTGTAAGAAGCCCTAAGCGAGCAAGTCACTCACTCTTAATACATGTAGCCCAAATAAATATTGTATAATTTACAATGATAACACAGGGGCAACATAAAGAAACTTTTTTTTGTTGACTGAGAATTTGAAGCTATTTCTGGGTATTTGGGTAGCGCTGATTCCAAAAATGCCATCAGTTTTGCCCCATCACGTCAGATTTTAGAGCTATAGAGATAATAAAATTTTAATAGAAAATGTGCTCTAAAGCGGCTTTAATTTTATATTACCTGGATTTTTTAAGGCGACACCCTTTAAAAATATGCAGATAGTTATAATACATATAAATTGTAAGTTTCAGCCCAATCGGAGGTCATTTAGACGTGCCGCAAACGGCTTAAAGTTTAGAAAAATCGAATTCTTTCAGTTTTTTTTTCTTTGGTCACCCCTAATACAATTTTAGGTATCCCTGAATGAAAGAAACATATATTTACGATATTCTATAGTTCTTTGACTTTCTAAAAATTATTCATTCGTAAAAATCTGTTAAATATTAACGAAATTATTAATAAAAACGTCATCAAAGAAAAAGCACAAGTACACTCACTGGTCGAAAAAAATAGACTTTAATAATAGACGGTTAATTAATTAAATAAAAGTTTTTTTATTTAATTCCTTGACTACAAAGTCTTCTATACCCAAAATAATTGATTTATGAAATTTAATCAAAATAGTTAGAGCCAATTTCCGAAAACCACTTTTTGGACTCAGAGGACCTCAAAAACTCCATAAAAATCTCGACATGATTGCATGATTGCAATACTATCCCATTATATATATATATATATAGATAAGAGAAAGTAAAAATATACGTCATCATAAAGAGAAACTCTGAAATTTTATTTTTCCTTTTTATTTAGAAAAAAAAAAAAAAATATTCAGAAAAGTCACCTTCCCTCTCTTTCCAATTGCTCAAAGCATAAACCTATAATTTTTCTCTCTCTCTTTTTTTTATGATTGTGTAATTTTTGTGTTTTTTTTTTTTTATTTCTAATGCAAATCTAATTCCTTCTGAATGGATGGGTTTGTGCAAATCTCTTTAATGTTGTTGCAAAACAAAAAAAAAACACTCTTCTTTCTTAAAAAAAAATAAATCTACTTGCTTGCCTTTTACCTCTCTCTCTCTCTCTCTTTCGCGCTTGCAATCAAAGTGATTTTAAATAATATCATTTAATTATTATAAACCATTCATCTTGAACCGACCACTGTACTAACGCTATAAGTGCAAGTGCTTTTCTCTCTCTCTCTCTTGCTCAATCTCACTTAATCAATCAAAGTCAACTTTTGTACTTTTTGTTTACAAGATATAATAGAGATGAAGTGATTAACGAGACTTTCTTATAAACATTATCCTATTTCAGGTGAGGGCTTGGGTAAAATCGCGTATCGACAGTTCTTTTCTCAGAATTTCAAAATGCAGGAGCAACGTCTAAACGTACTTTACTCGTAAATGAAAAACTAAACTATTATAAGCAATTTTCAATGCGGTTTTTTTTTAAATAAATTAAATTCATAAGAGATTATTGAGACATCGAGCTATAATTTTTTTATTGACTTATTAAAAAATTATCGTAATTAATTTTTTTGTTATCAAGCAAATACAAAAAAACAATCTGTCCCAATAATCTTTAATCTTTAATTTTTTTGCTGCAGCAATAAAGCAAACATCGCCACCGGACCCTATGCCCTGGAAAGGCTGGAGATCCTCGGGGGCCATGGGATGTTTGGCCTCGTCAGTGATTAACAATCACAGCTTTGCTAGATATATATCTCTATGACTTACATTAGTTAAGGCCGAGAAGTTTTGAATACTAATATCTAATTCAAATATATAAATCTCGAAAATATTTTTAATTTCCAATAAAGGTGAAACGTTTCAATAATTAAAGATTATAGAGGTTCAACTTTTGACTGCCAGGACCTAACAAATGCGAAAATTCTGTATTCATGGCGTTCTCTCTGGAGCAACCTATCCGTTCAGGGCTTCATATGATCAGGGGCGCCGGAACGAATTTATATCAGGGGGGGGGGCAAAAAATTTTTTTTAGAAAATTAAAATAATTTAATATGTTCAAATCGATATAAAACAAAAACAAATCTACTATAAAGCTTTAAAAATTTTAAATAAAATCACAATTTTAATAAAATTAAAATTTTAAAAAATTTGCTAGTGATTTTATCAAAAATCTTTTTAGACTGTATTTATACTATTTGAAGGAAATAGATATTTTTAATTCAATATAAAATGTTTTTAGAAATTAGAAATACAAAGAAATACAATAGGGTCTATATAAAATATTTTGGAAAAAATGAATTTCTTACTCTTTTAATTTAGAAGATTTTATTTTTCAAAAGTAAAAATGTACATTTTTAAAAATAAATGAAATAAAAGAAGACATATTGTCCCCTCTGCCCCCTCCTAGAGGATGCCAGGGAGGGGGGGGGGGCAATGTACCCTTGCCGCCCCCCCAGTTCCGGCGCCTATGTGTAGGCTTACGTATGTGTTCTTTTTGTTTCGCCAAAATGATAAGAATCACAAATTTCATTTGTATTTTCATCACCATTACATTTGATTTTATTTATTTATTTTTTTTTAATTTTTGTATTAATTTGCACGTTTATTATAATAAATTATATCTGATGAAGTCACGACTCATGTGACGAAGCTTCATCTGGAAATTAATGAGGCTGTTGTTTAATAAAAAGACGAATTTGTCCTACTGACACCCTACCCCCATACAATTCAGCTATTTTCTACATAGACTCTCAAATTTCGATTTTTAAGCGATGATATGGGTGGTCCAGGGAGCGGGCTGCCTAGCTAGTTATTAATAAAAAAAAAAAAGAGGAAGGAAAGGAGAGTGAGTGAATGGAGCTCTTCTTAATGAGACGCACCTGTTACTCACTACTTGCTGCCTGCCTATTGAGTAAGAGCAGTGGCGGCGGCGGCGGCGGCATTAATAGAATACTCTTTGAAAACATCTGTCAGATGTCATATCTGTCAAATGAAAATGAGTTTTATATTACAATTAAAGAAAATTATTTTTTTATTATTATTCATGAATATTACAATTACTAGATAGCTACAACTCTCCGGTTATATAATCAGTGGGTACCACACCCATAAAGGAGGGCAAAGCGCCTGGGAATCTCCTTTTATTTTTGACCTTTCCATAATTTAAACGACGTATATAAAATAAAACTCCGAAAACATCGAAATGTAATTAATAATTAGAAATAGTTATTTAAAAAAAAAAAAAAACGCTCCTCTATGTGTAATCATATGATTGACTTATTATAAAAATAATTTAAGTACAGTGAGGCCCGCCGAAGGCTGGCCACGCGGCCAGTATGTATAGTGAGGGACAATATTAAGTCCCGCCCTTGCGTTTCTACTTGTGATTATTTCATAGTTTTTATAAAAGAAAATGGAAATTTTCTAGGTTGGAACCATTAAAGTTTCCATTAAAAAATATATAATATTTTTTTTTTAAAACAATGAATAATCATAAGTAGAAAACGCACGGGTGGGACTTAATATTGTCCCTCACTATACATAATGGCCGCGTGGCCAGCCTTCGGCGGGCTCCGCTCTAGCTCCGCTCTAGCCTCTCTAGACTCTCTTCCAGCCGACTTGGGCCCACCTTTCCTTATTCATATGTATAGCCCTCGGGGCTTGGTGTAGGGGTTAGAGTGCTAACCTCCTATACCGAACGTCGTGGGTACGGACCCCAGGCAGTCCGATGATTTTATTTAAGGCATTTGGATACCAAATGGCTTAAATAAGAATGCTTGAACCCCAAATAAATATATATTATTAAATAACGGTTATCGTAAAAAGTCTTAAATGGCCTAAGTTGCCGAAAAGACTGTGTGAATGTGATTGTGAATGAGAAAAAGTGTGAATATTTTTTATAAAAAAAAAATAGGCGCCGGAACTTGGAGGCCCAAGGGTACATTGCCCCCCCCCCCTGGCATCCTATAGGAGGGGGCAGAGGGGGGGCAATAAGTCTTCTTTTATTTCATTTATTTTTAAAAATGATACATTTTCGGTCTCCAATCATGACCTTCATCAGGGCAAATATTATTAAATATACACGATCTTAGGTATTTTTTTTAAAGTGAAACTTTTATTATATCGGTACGAATTTTTTGGTTCTTCTATCAGCATGTCGCGTTGTAACGAGGTGACGTAAAAGGCCATGACGCTACAAGCCATGACGTCACAATCCGTGACGACAAAAATAAGAAAGTTGAAATTTAATATATATAACGAATTAAAAAAAAATTATTGTGAGATTTAATAATTCAATTTTTAAATTGATAAAATATAATTTTTTAAATAATTTAAAATATTCAAATCTTCAATCTATATATACTGTATATATATAATCCAGGGGGGGGCGAAGCCCTCCTGGCTAGACGTGCCGCCCGCCGAAGGCGGGCGGCGCGGCTAATTACTAAATAAATATTGTTCACAGTTTTTAATATGCCACTATTGATTTCCCATTTTCCAATTATTAAGTTAAGATTAAAAACGCGATTTTAATACCCTTAATTGAATAGTTTTCTGAAAATTTTCAGTTAAACACCTACGATCCAAAAAAAGTTTCACTTGCATCGTGGTTTCATAAAACCACACAATGATTTTTTACAACGCTTTTTTCTGGTTGAAACATCCTTCAAATCCTGATTTTTAAAAATTTTAATTTTGATTTTTTAAAAATAAATATAGAAAAGTTAACTATTTTATATGCTAATCTAATTAATCTGTTTAGCAATTCCAGTGTTGTTTTATAATGAATTAAGCTTTTTGTTGTTTGATCGTCCAAATGCAATGCTTTTGATTTCCGTTCCATTTGATTGAATGCCTTCATCTTTAAGCGAAAGTGTCTTCTGACTGCATGCCAATTCATGTGAGACGAATACAAGTGATGTCAGAGAATTATATAAAATTCTCTCTCTCTCTCTCTGTCCTTTTGCAGAGTAAATATTATTAAAAATTTAAAGATCAAAATATCCTTGAAATCATTTACTTTGTTTTATTCAAATGATATTGACTATTAAATTAATTTGATCATCAAATTAAATTCAATTGCCTATTCCCTATCCTATTTAGATTTGATTTAAGATTCATTAAAATAACCGTATATCCGTCGTTATAATAGCGTTAATTTGTTCTTAGACAAACAAACATCTTTTTACTTTCTCTTACACTCTATATATATGTTAATATATATAGAGAGAAAGTATTGGATTCATGTCAAAAATTCGATGTCGAGATTTTGATGGATCTTCACGTTTTGAGGTCTCCTGAATCCAAAAAAGTGGTTTTCGCGACATGGTCTGTCTGTGTGTGTGTGTGTCTGTCTGTCTGTGTGTCTGTGAACAAAATATCTCAAGAACGAAAAGAGCTAGGAGGTTGAAATTTTATATTTAAGTTAGGCACACACATGAGACGTGACACGAAGCTTTTGAACAAAATCGGCCAAAGAGTACTAGTACTTTACTGATGCACTTTTTCAGTTTTTTTCGATTTTCTCAAAATTCGCCCCAACGATTTTTTTTTTTAAATTCAAAAATCAATTATTTTTTAGATGCTCTTTAAAATGTATATTCTCATTTTGTGATTGAAATCTTCTGAAGGCCACTTTACTCTTGTACTCCATAGAAAAGATAGGAGAAATGGTTGCCATGGTAACAACATATAAATATTTTGGCATACTTATAAATTTTACATCTTGAAAATCGAATGTACCCTACTGTCGGAAACTAAATACATGTCGTAACAAAAAAATCTGGTGTGACAAGCACAGTACACAACTTTCGATTACCGAAGGTAAGAGAAAGTTGTGTGCTGTGCGCCAGTCACACCAGATTTTTAATATTAATTTCATTTAATGAAAAAATTTTTTATTTAAATCCAACCTATACAGTATGATACAAAATTGTATTATTTCCTCTCTTTTCTCTGTATCAATAGAAATTTATATGTGGGAGATCTCGGCCAGCAGGCGGAAATAAATACACGGGGTGTCAAAAAAAAAAAGTAACTCTTTGTTTCTTCACACAGCACACAATTTTTTCTTATTATCTCTAATTTAAAGGTGCATTCTGAAGTTGTTTACCAGAATATGTATACAAATCAAATATTTAACTATTAATTTTTAAAATTTTTTATTAAAAATACAATTTTTCCCAAAAAAAAAAATATTTTTCTCAAATCTCGGGGGGGGGTAATTACCCCTTTACCCTTTTCCTTGTATCCGTCCTTGCCTCCTATCAATATACATGTATTTTATCTAAATCTCAACATCTGTTCTGAACTAGGTTGAAATGATGACAGAGCTATTAATATTAAATAAAGCAATTTTATTTTATAATTTTTGGCTGCCTAATTTTCTTTTTTTTTTTAAACATTCACACTTTTTTCTCATTCACACTCACATTCACACAGTCTTTTCGCCAACTTAGGCCATATAAGACTTTGACGATAACCGTTATTTATGAATTTATTTATATTGGGGTCCAGGCATTCTTATTTAAGCCATTTGGTATCCAAATGGCTTAAATAAAATCATCGGACTGCCTGGGGTCCGAACCCGCGACGTTCGGTATACTAGATTAGCCTGCTAACCTCTACACCAAGCCCCGAGGGCCCTAATCTCCTTGTTTTTATTTAATATTGATAATATTATCAACCTGTAAAGAGCCCAAGCTCAAAGCAATAAATAAATTATTATCTAATTAAATGTGTCTGTGTCTGTATTTAAAAAAGTTTTTTCTAATTTTCTTTTTTCTTTTCTTTCTAGTTTTGACAAGCAGCGACCGCCTCTGAACCAGCAGCTAGAACAAAGCAGACCTTGGTCTTGGCAGAGTGGACAACAGGACCTCGTCGCTCAGGTCCAGGATATCTACAATTTCTACACTTTAGTAAGTACCATGGTACATTTATCATTAGATTTATCCTTAAAGGGTTAAAATATAGACTGAAAATAAAAAAATACTTACAAGAAATTCGTTATTTGCATAATAAAATGCATCGATGGTAAAAAGAGAGGAAACTGATCTTGATTTTTTAGTGAATCGCTATTTAAATATTTAGAATAGATGATTATGATTATAATTGAATAAAATGACAAAATAAGAATTTCATTTTTTATCGATATTTCCAAGACATAGAAATGTTCCTTTGTCTTGCATTTAAAATCAAATATATAAACGTTATCTCATTTTATTAATTTTAAATTTTTCGAATGGAAACTGAATGGATGAGGTCAATAAGATTTTTAACTTACATTTTTTATTAAATGTAATGTTATCTTTCGAATTTTAATTTTTCTTATCTCTTGGCTCTTTAATTTCTTTCACCTGAGAATCAATTGTAATACTCTTTTTACTTGTGACCATTTCCCTCCTTCCTCATATTTTAATAACTTCTCAGAGAGTAAGACTTTAAAAAGCTTTATTCAGAATAAGCTAAATGACTGGAGCGAAAAAAAAAAAACTGAAAAATTACATCAGTAAAGTACTAGTACTCTTTGGCCGATTTTTTTCAAAAGCTTCGTGTCAAGCAAGGGCGGATCCAGAGGTGTTTCTCGGGGGTAATCTGGTGTGACTCGTCGCACAGCACACTATTTTTTTTTAATTTCGGTAATTTAAAAGCGCATTCCATACTTCTTTGCCAGAATATAAATACACATCAAATTTTTTTAAGTATTAATTTTAAAAATTTTACATTAAAAATAAATTTTTTTGCAAAAAAAAGGTATTTTTTCGAATCTCGGAGGGGGTAATTACCCCCTTTACCCCCCCCCCTTGTATCCGCCCTTGGTGTCAAGTGCCAGGCGGGTACGTAACTTAAATATAAAATTTCAACCTCCTAGCTCTTTTCGTTCTTGAGATATTTTGTTCACAGACAGACCATGTTGCGAAAATCTCTTTTTTTGGGCCTCAAAACCTGTATATCCATCAAAATTTTTGACATGAATTCAACACTTTCCCTCTAAATATATTCATATATAGATAAGAGAAAGTAAAAATTTGAGGAAATTTTTTTCCATATATTGAAAAATAAAAATTTGTTCCCTTGTACATCTTACAACAATGGTGGCTAAACCACATATATTCACATTAAATTTCACTTTAATGGCACAACTAACTACTTTCTCTCTTTATTTATTTATTTTTTTAATAATAAAACATAAAATTATGTTTAAAGATGCATATACACGGATTCTTAAGAAATTTCAAATTTATTATTATCATGTTGACATTCAATGAAAGGGAATTTTTAGAAATTGGTGAAGAGAATCAAAAATAGGCAGAGAGTTTGTGCAGTCACGGCCCAGAGACCTCGAGAAAAGGACAAAGGGCTTAAATAAAAGTCAACGAATGGAAATACTCCTCCCCTTTATTTCTTTTCATTCACAAAAGAATCACACACACCGCAATTCTCATCAAAAAATCATTCAAATTTGATTTGAAAATTTTTTTTTTTTCTTTATAAAATATTAGCTGCTCCAGTCGTCTGGAACTCCACTCCGTCCACCCCCCCACTCCCTTTTATATAGAGCATTATTTATTTAATTTTGAAATTTCTTTTCCTAAGGAGGAATTATAAGCAGGAAAGGGGGGTTTGAAGGGAGTCACCTTTCTGCTCCTGCTATAATGAATCGATATGTGGGACAAGATCTTTAAAATCGCAATTTTAACTGGTCAGATGGAAAAAAAAAATATTTTTAAGCTTTTTTTTTTTTTCTGAATCAATTAAGGAGGTTGAGAAGGTAGAAGTTACGCTTGTTTTTCCCGATTACTTACGAATCGAGAAGAGGGGGCGTTGTGTGTCTTCAAAAAGTAAGCCAAAATAAAAACACCTATTTCGAAAATTTGCCAAGAGATGTCGGAATTATAGCTAATATTCTAATGCATTTGGCTGATTTTCATTGATCTTTTAAGGAATGAATTACTTTATAAATATTATTATATATTATGTATCTTTTATAAAAGCATATAAATATAGGCTAAGAGGGGATCTGCTAGTTGACTAGCCTGCCATCTTTTGCAAGAGTGCAGAACTATTTGACACATAATTTTTAAAAAAGATCTACCAATCTTATTTTAAAATTTTCTTAATTAATATATGATTAATAATATCTATATACAGGCTGTCCCAAAATGAAAGAGCAGATTTCAATTTCGTATTACAGACAAACTATGAAAGATAGAAACACATTGCGCATGTCACTGGATAGAGGAAGGTTCAAAGTTTTGACACTACATCATACACTCAACATGAGCGCCATGTGTTGCTCGAGAAAACATCGAAACGGTAGTCCATTTCATTCCATACACGCATCAACTGGTCTCTGTTTATTGAATTGACAGCTTCAATAATTCGATTTCGCAGATCTTGAAGAGTAGCTGGCATAGGTAGGACAAACACTGTCTCTTTTATGTACCCCCACAGAAAAAAATCACAGGGAGTAAGATCTGGGGACCTGGGAGGCCAGAAACAATGAACAAGGCCTTCTTGTGCACCTCTCCCAATACAATGTTGTGGAATGGTGTTGTTGAGATGAAACAACCAGTTTATAAACAAACAACAGCGCTGCTGTGTCAAAACTTTGAACGTTCCTCTATCCAAGGACATGCGCAATGTGTTTCTATCTTTCATAGTTTGTCTGTAATACGAAATTGAAATCTGCTCTTTCATTTTGGGACACCCTGTATATAATAGCGGAGTGTCCGTCTGTCCGTCTGTCACGCTCTGTTGACCAACTTCCTGTTGGAATTTTGATGAGTTATTAATTTTTTAAAGTTACGATTTCTCCCATAGGAACTGTATAGAGACATATTATGTATTCTTTGCATTTATATATTCGCGGGCGAAGCCCGCCGAAGGCGAGCGGCACGGCTAGTAACGATATTCAATCATTATTAAGTTTAAAAAAAATATTAAGATTATTGGGACAGAAGGTTTGCTGTATTAGCTAGATAACAAAAAAAAAAAAAATTAATTTCCTTATTTTTTTAATAAGTCATTAACAATATAACTCTCTGTCCCAATAATCACTTTGACATAAGTCTCCCTGACTTTAAAAATTAAATTAAGAAGCACTCACTGCTCTAACTAGACACTTGAGTTTGTCTTTTATTCTTGAAAGAGCGCAAACGGTGAGAACAAGTTTTTGTCCACACATTGGTTATTTATGTATCCACTCATCTACAAATAAAAAAGAAGAAGATTCACTGTCAGCCAAGAGAGAGAGAGAGAGTTAGGGCTTTATATATCACTGTGTGTGTGTGGAACACCTATTAAGCGGTCCAAGGACATCAACAACTGCATCTTCAATAAATTCAAAAATTAGCGGATTAAAAAAAAAAGGAGCAAACATTGAAATGTACATGAAATTAAATGAAGAGAGAAAATATTTTTTTAATAATAATTGAAAATAATCATATTTACCTTAACAGATGGCATTATTAGGTTGGCATGCCCTATTTATACGAGTATAATTTCAATTTAATTTGCCTAGATAGGAATTTGTGAAATAAAAGCCCCCTTAGTGCGCGCTGGAGTCTTTTCTATTTTATTCCGTTTAATCGGAGCTTTCGGTATTTATTTATATTCGTAAAGTTTCGATACTATAATGAGATCAACTTCATGCTTAATATTCACTGAAAAAAAAAATCTTTGTGTGGTTTTATGAAAGCACGATGCAAGTGAAGCTACTTTTTCGGATCGTAGGCGCGTTTAACTGAAAATTATTCAATTAAAGGGTATTAATATCGCGTTTTTAATCTTAACTTAATAATTGGAAAATGGGAAATCAATAGACGCATGTTAAAAACTGAGAACAATATTATTTAGCAATTGAAGATTTGAATCATTTTAAATTATTTTAAAAATTATATTAAAAATTGAATAATTAAATCTCACAATTATTTTTTTATAATTCGTCATATATATTAAATTTCAACTTTTTCGTCACGGTTTGTGACGTCATGGGTTCTTACGTCACGGCCCTTTACGCACGGCTTGTAACGCGACATGCTGATAGAAGAGCGAAAAAATTTGAGAGGATCAAATAAAAGTTTTCACTTTAAAGAAGTTAGATTGTT
>JAKCPI010026264.1:0-19366 GCA_023213315.1 Euborellia annulipes | reverse complement strand
TTATAAAATATTTTCTCTAAGAGGGGGGGGGGGGGGCAAGTCAAAATTAAAAATGCTAAATGATTAAAAAATATTTACTCAAAATAACTTTTCTGAAGCAATTAAAATTTTTTCAAAGGAATACAATCCGGGGCCTGAGAAGGCTGTTGATTTTAGCTGCTTTTTACTTTCTCTTACCTCTATATATGTTAATATATATAGAGAGAAAGTATTGGATTCATGTCAAAAATTCGATGTCGAGATTTTGATGGATATACACGTTTTGAGGTCTCCTGAGTCCAAAAAGTGGTTTTCGCGACATGGTCTGTTTATGTGTGTGTGTGTGTGTGTGTGTCTGTGTGTGCTCAATTTAAAGCATGAAGGAATTGAGCTAGGAGGTTGAAATTATATATTTAAGTTAGTCACCCACCTAGGGCGTAAAAATAAGTTTTTTATCAAAATAGGCCAAAAAGTACTAGTACTTTACTGATGTACGTTTTCAGTTTTTTCGATTTTTTTAAAATTCCTATAACGATTTTAATTAAGATTTAAAAATCAATTATTTTTTAGATGCTCTTTAAAATGTATATTCTCATTTTGCCATTGAAATCTTCTAAGGACCACTTTACTCTTGTTCTTCATAGGAAAGGTAGGAGAAATGGTTGCCATGGTAACAAAATATAAATATTTTCCCATACTTATAAATTTTACATCTTGGACTCTAATATAACGGCGGAAACTAAATATATCTCGACACGAAAAATCTGGTGTGACAAGCACAGAATATAACTTTCGATTACCGAAGGTAAGAGAAAGTTGTGTGCTGTGCGACAGTCACACCAGATTTTTCCATTTATTATCTAATTATAGTTTATTATCTTTAGGTGTTGTCAATGTCAATGTCAATTTTCTCTTTGCATCATTACTGATTAATTTTAATGAAATCATTTTCTCCTGTCAGTTCCTTGTGTTTAGAGGGAAACCAAGTTTCCATTTTCACTCATCCACTAGATAAGCTTTACATAATTAAATATAATACAATTTTTGATTTTCGCAAAGAATTAGGAATAAAGTCACGCGATGTTAGGACATAACGCCTCTAGTCTCAGTACCTACATGTACGTATATTATAATAAGCACTTTAATTTAAAAGAATTATAGGCTATATTATAAAGACGCGAAAGCGAAAAAATAAAAAGTTAAAATAGTTAAGTAAAATAGCAAACAAATTAAATCACCTGACAGGAAAATATATATTATTTATCGTGAATTAACTCAAGTTCTTGAATGCAAATTAAGCGATAATTTTTTCTTTAAACACATTTGAAACGTTATTTTGAAGATTGTAATTGTTTGTCAAAATGTTAAACATCCATTTTAAATAGAATTGATTTGTGTCCATCAAGGAAACAGAGCAATTAACAAAAAAAAATAATTACATCACATTTTTTTAAATTTAATTATGTAACTTCAATTATATTACATTAATTCAAATATGAATAATACGCATAATTTGGTCTTATATATATAGACAAGACCGTAGTTAGGGGAGGGGGGGGTGTTTGCCGACCTCGGCACTCCTTCAAGTTAATACTGTATGGAATATAAAATAATTTTTACTTTCTCTTACCTATATATGTTAATATATAGTATAGAGAGAAAGTATTGGTTTCATGTCAAAAAATTCGTGAGCTACGAGGTTGAAATTTTATATTTATGATAGACACCCTCCTTAAGCGTGAAAATAAGCTTTTAAACAAAATTGGCTAAAAAGTATTAGTACTTTACTGATGTACTTTTCCCTATTTTTCGTTTTTCTTAAAATTTGTTAAAACGAATTTGATTAAAATTGAAAAATCAATTATTTTTTAGATGCTCTTTAAAATGTATAGTCTCATTTTGCATTTGAAATCTTTTTAAGACCTCTTTACTCTTGTACTTCATAGGAAAGATTGGAGAAATGGTTGTCATGGTAACAAAATATAAATATTTTCCCATGTTTATAAATTTTACATCTTGAATTTTGCCCCCGGGCTTGTCGTAGTTGGTAGAACGCCTACCTTGTATACCAAGGGTCGGGGGTTCGGATCCCAGGCAGTCCGATGATTTTGTTTAAGCCATTTGGATACCAAATGGCTTCAATAAGTATGCCTGGACCCCAATAGATATATTTACAAATAACGGTTATCGTATAAAGTCCTATATGGCCTAAGTTGCCGAAAAGACTGTATTAATGCGTGTGTGAATGTAAGTGAGTGTTAAAAAAAAATCTTGAATTGATATGTACAGTACTCTCAGAAACTAAATATATGTAGACACAAAAAATCTGTTCTGCTACCAGTCACACCAGATTTTTATAATTGGGGGTATGGATCCCCATGTTCCTCCCCTTCTTGTATACAAATATTCTTCAAACGTGTAATCTCCAATAAATAGTCACCTCAGACTGTGTAGAGGGAATGCATTTTTATCAAAGCTAATTTACTTTAAAGACCGCGAAGATATTTTCTACTTATCACTAGTCTAGTTGTCAGTGGCAAAATAGATTTTTTAATTTCCGCCTTGGTTTTTCTTTTAATTTAATAAAAAATTTCACTTTATGGAGTTAGTTAAATAAATTAGGAGATTTTTTGTTTTGATTAACACCAAAATAGACATTGGAGATCTTTTTTCACTTCCTTCTTATAATTAAGCGAAGAACAGTACATTTAGGGTCAAAAGGGCAACCAGAAGAGGGTTGAGATTGAGAAGCCTTTACAAGAGCTAAATTAAATAAATCAGCCCAAGAGCTGATAAAATCAATAAGAAGAACCGCAGCAATCTCAGCATCCTGTCAATTTATACTTTCTTAAAAATTTCTTTTAAACATTAATTAATTTATAATTAAAAAAAAAAAAATAGAGAGAAAGAAAGTATTGGATTCATGTCAAAAATTCTATGTAGAGATTTTGATGGATATTCACGTTTTAAGGTCCCCTGAATCCAAAAAAGTGATTTTCGCGAAATGGTCTGTCTGTAACGATTTTAAGCATGAAAAAATCGAGCTACCCGTTTGAAATTTTATATTTAAGTTAGGTACCCTACTTGATACTCAAAATAAGCTTTTGAAAAAAATGGGCCAAAAATTACTAGTACTTTATTGATGTGCTTTTTCAGTTTTTTTTTTACTTTCTCGTATAAAGTTATGTAATCGTAAAAAAATTCGACTTCGAGATTTTGATGTTTCTCCACGTTTTAGACCTCCCTGAGTCCAAAAAAACCATTTTTGCCATTATGTCTCTGTGTGTGTGTGTGTGTGTGTGTGTGTGTGTGTGAAACACGATTGCTTAAAAACCAAAGCAGCTAGATCGATAAAATTTGGTATTTGCTCCTTACACTAAAATTGTAGATTTCTATCAACTTTTGGAGTAAATGCGTCACTTAGAAGTAGTACTTTACTTAAAAAGTTTTTTTTTCAAAAATTTTGAAATTTTCAATTTTTTTGTTATATTATGATAAAATACTCTATTTTAAAAAGTTTTTATGCTTTGACATTTTTACGAAAACTGAATAGATTTTGAAATAATCAAAGAAGAAATAGAAAATTTTCGTTAATTTTGATAAAAAAATCAAAACAAAATCATACACACCTGTATGACACCTCATTAAAAAAAGGGTAAATATAAACAAATTCATTTGTTTCACAAATTCATTTGTTTATATTTACCCTTTTTTTAATGACACCTGTATGATTTTGTTTTGATTTTTTTATCAAAATTAACGAATATTTTCTATTTCTTCTTTGATTATTTCAAAAACTATTCAGTTTTCGTAAAAATGTCAAAGAATAAAAACTTTTTAAAATAGAGTATTTTATCATAATATAACAAAAAAATTGAAAATTTCAAAATTTTTGAAAAAACTTTTTTAAGTAAAGTACTACTTCTAAGTGACGTATTTACTCCAAAAGTTGATAGAAATTTACAATTTTAGTGTAAGGAGCATATACCAAATTTCATCGATCTAGCTGCTTTGGTTTTTAAACAATCGTGTTCACACACACACACCCAGACGTAATTCCAAAAGAATATACGAGAAAGTCTCGGGGAAGTCAATCCCCATATTTTTTTTATTTTTTTTATTTTTTCTCAAAATTTGTTCCTACGATTTTGATGCTCTTTAAAAAGTATATCAGTAAAATTCGTCGTGAAAATTGTTTGTAGTTCACTTTACTGATGTATTTTAGATTTCTACTTATGTAATGCCAGCGGCCAAATTTACAATTACGGTTCTATGGGAAACTAAATATATCTCGACACAAAAAAAATCTGGTGTGACAAGCACAGTACACACTTTCTTTTGCCGAACGGTAAGAGGATGTTGTATGCTGTGCGACCAGTAACACCAGATTTTTTATTTATTTCACAATTACATAACCATATGTATATGATAGAGTTTAAGTACAAGAATAGGGTTACAGCAGGATATTAGTTAGAGGGGATATGAGGGTGGTCCCCCCTACATCTCAAAAAAAAAATATGAAGAGGGAGAGAGGATCGCTTCCCGTTTGAAGTGTCAAAAATCTGGTGTGACTGGCGCACAGCACACAACTTTCTCTTACCTTCGGTAATCGAAAGTTGTGTTCTGTGCTTGTCACACCAGATTTTTTGTATCTACAAATATTTAGTTCCCGACAGTACGGAACATTTGAATTCAGATGTAAAATTTTTTTTTTTTTTTTTTAACATTCACACTCACACTCACTCACACATTCACACTGTCTTTTCGGCAGCTCAGGCCATATAAGACATTTACGATAACCGTTATTTATGAATTTATATATATTAGGGTCCAGGCATTTTTATTTAAGCCATCTGGTATCCAGATGGCTTAAATAAAATCATCGGACTGCCTGGGGTCCGAACCCGCGACGTTTGGTATATGAGGTTAGCACGCTAACCTCTACACCACGCCCCGTGGGCAATGTAAAATTTATAAGTATGGGAAAATATTTATATTTTGTTACCATGGCAACCATTTCTCCTATCTTCCCTATGAAATGAAAGAGTAAAGTGGTCTTCAGAAGATTTCAATTGCAAAATGAGAATATACATTTTAAAGAACATCTAAAAAATAATTGATTTTTGAATTTAAAAAAAAAATCGTTGGAGCAAATTTTGAGAAAATCGAAAAAACTGAAAAAGTACATCAGTAAAGTACTAGTACTCTTTGGCCGATTTTGATTAAAAGCTTATTTTTCCGGTCCCGGGGGGTGTTTAACTTAAATATAAAATTTCAACCTCGTAGCTCAATTCCTTCATCCTTAAAATTGAACACACACACACCCACCCACCCACCCACCCACACACACACACACACACAGACAGACCATGTCGTGAAAACCACTTTTTGGATTCAGGGGACCTCAAAACGTGAAGATCCATCAAAATCTCGACATCGAATTTTTGACATGAATCCAATACTTTCTCTCTATCTTCTCTTCTTTATATATATAATTCTTCTGTACGTGTGTATGTGACTGAACTCCTTCTAAACGACTGAACCGATTTAGATGAAATTTTTTGTGTATGTTTGTGAGAATCCCGGACAGGTTTTGTTTCACAAATAACAATAAGTTAATGAGTAATTATCCGTTAAATTAAGAAAAAAATAAAAATTAGGAGAAATAGTTGCCATGGTAACAAAATATAAATATTTACGCATGTTTACAATTTTTTTTATTTATTTACATTTTGAATTCTAAAATATCGACGAAAATTTTTTGTCTGTGTACCGGGAGAGTCCCGAAAAGGATATGATTCACAAAAAATCTTAAGTTCATGAATAATTAACCTGTAAAATAATCTCTATATATAAAAATGAAAAGGGAAAATGTATGTACCGGTATGTATATAAGTAGGCGACCAAGGGGGTCCAGGGGCGCAGCCCCCTGGCTAGACGGAAAGCCCCGCCGAAGGCGGGCTTTGCGTCTAGTATACAGTATATATTACATATATACATAGGTAAGAGAAAGTAAAAATTTATTTCACTACTATAGATGCAGAAAAATAAGTTAAAGTAAAAAAAATCTGGTGTGACTGGCGCACAGCACACAACTTTCTCTTACCCTTCGGTAAGAGAAAGTTGCGCACTGTGCTGGTCACACCAGATTTTTTGTGTCGAGATATATTTAGTTTCCGATAGCATCTTAGTTTCAAACTTGCATTTTAAATGTTGACTGCTTCAAATAAACTATGGTTATTTTTCAAAATTTTAATCTCATATTTGGACATTTTATACACAATATAGAATCGTAAATAAATACAAAATTTCATAAGAATTGGAAAAAAAAATTTTAAATGCCTAAAAAGTTCTAAAGGGGACCCCCTTTTGAATCGAAATTAACATACAAATCCCTATAGGAAATTAACATTGTTCCTATGCGAAGATAAGGTGGAAAGGGAATTTAAAAGAGTAGAGAGAGACGATAATGTTTGCAAGTGAGAGAGAGACATATATGTTTTCTTTGAAACAATTAAAGACACAAATAAATTTAAAAAATGGGAATTTAAATAATAATTGATTTTTAATCTAATAAAAAGAAAAAGATTTAAATTCCGTTACCATGGCAACCATTTCTATCTTTCCTATGAAGAACAAGAGTAAAGTGGTCTTCAGAAGATTTCAACGGCAAAATGAGAATATACATTTTAAAGAGCATCTAAAAAATAGTTCATTTATGAATTTTAAAAAAAATCCTTGGAGGGAATTTTGAGAAAATCGAAAAAAACTGAAAAAGTACATCAGTAAAGTACTAGTACTTTTTGGCCGATTTTGTTCAAAAGCTTATTTTGAGCGTGTGGGAAGGTACCTAAGTTAAATATAAAATTTCAATCCGGTAGCTCAATTCCTTCATGCTAAAAATCTGTCCACACATACAGACACACACACACACACACACATACATACACACACACAGACCAATTTGCGGGACCCACTTTTTTGGACTCAGGGGACCTCAAAACATGTATATCCATCAAAATCTCGACATCGAATTTTTGACATGATCGCAATACTTTCTCTCCTATATATTTCATATATAGGCTAAGAGAAAGTAAAAAAGTATCAAATAAAAAAAAATTCCCTCTGTCTCTTGAAATAATCAAGTCGCCTTCGAGAGGTCATAAGCTCAATTACCACCCAAACGGAAAAATTATTCAAATTAATTGGATGCCAATGAATATATAAATAAAACAACGTATAAATAATTAATAATTGAATATTAATATCTCAGTACCCGAAAGACACCAAAAAAAATTCCTATTTGAATAAACAGAAATCATTCCAAAGTATTGATTAGGAAGCGTTGTATGCTTATAAATAAAGAAAAACGCGAAATTTCGGATCGGTATTTGAAAGAGATGCCATTGAGATAAGGAACAAACTGGCCCGACGCAAGGTCTGATATTGACGAGGGACAAGGGGATACAGGGAGCGCCACAATTAAGTCCCCACCTGTGAGCTAGAGCCTTGAGAATATGGTATATAGTGGAATAATTTTAATGTCTGAAAAGGTAAAATAAAATCATCTGTACCAGATTTTATTTTATCTTTTTGGTCATTAAAATTATTCCACTATATACCATATTCTCAAGGCCCTAACTCACAGGTGGGGACTTATGTGGCCTCCCTGTACCATAAAGGAATATAAAGAATTTGATATGAAATTTGCGCGTGAGTATAAATTAAATTTTATAAATTTCATTTCTTTTAATTTTTGTAAAAAATTAAAAAATTTAATAAGGAAAGCTATTAGCAGGGCAGCCAGCAGAAATAAAAAAACTTTTATATTTTTTCGTCGACGTTTCGGGAGCGCGTCGCTCCCATCTTCAGGACCTACGGCCTGAATATGAATATGCACAATATATTAATACATATATGTTGTGTGTACATTATAAAATTAACCAACTTTTTGTTCAACAATTATTTCGTAAGCATTGTAACTGCATTGTTATATAATATAATTGTAACTATATATGTACTAATTAATAAATTATCTATGGCCGTAGGTCCTGAAGATGGGAGCGGCGCGCTCCCGAAACGTCGACGAAATAATATAAGTTTTTCATTTCTGCTGGCTGCCCTGCTCACTAGCTTTCCTTATTAAATTATCATCACAGCCATTTCCATTCTTCATTGTAAAATTAATAAATTTAGATGATATTTGGGATAAAGTGTCCATTTAGAATCTAAATTATGTCAGGCCGTTATGTATGGTATTTGTGAATAATTTTTAAAACTCGATTCTAATAATTCTCTGAAAAAAGAGTCAGCTGGTCTTACTTGGTAAGGGACCTCACACTCTTTATTTTAACCCAAGGGTGAATTTCTCGCTTCATATTTAATAATATATTGAAACTATCGTGAGGACTGGAAGCCATAAAAAATTTAAATCCTTCCAACACATTCCACTCTTTCCGCTAAATAATTATAAAGGATCCCAAAAATGGAGATTATTTCTGAATTGAGGGCCAAATTATATGGTTTTGAGACGTGAGGAATAAAAGGGCCAAGCGTAAAAAAAATATGATTATTTTTGTTAATGCAAAGTGATTTTTTTCTCTGAATTGTAAAACGCCATCAGTATTGAATAATGATAATGATGATGGCTATGATGATGTATTCATTACATAATTCATTTATATTACTTGTATATGCTTTTTAAGTATTCATTTGAATTCCTGCGGAATATTTTAAACAAATAATAAAAAATCTGGTGTGACTGGCGCATAGCACACAACTTTCTCTTACCCTTCGGTAAGAGAAAGTTGCGCACTGTGCTGGTCACACCAGATTTTTTGTGTCGAGATATATTTAGTTTCCGATAGCACCTTAGTTTCAAACTTGCATTTTAAATGTTGACTGCTTCAAATAAACTATGGTTATTTTTCAAAAATTTTAATCTCATATTTGGACATTTTATACACAATATAGAATCGTAAATAAATACAAAATTTCATAAGAATTGGAAAAAAAAATTTTAAATGCGTAAAAAGTTCCAAAGGGGACCCCCTTTTGAATCGAAATTAACATACAAATCCCTATAGGAAATTAACATTGTTTCTATGCGAAGATAAGGTGGAAAGGGAATTTAAAAAAGAGTAGAGAGAGACGATAATGTTTGCAAGTGGGAGAGATATATATATATGTTTTCTTTGAAACAATTAAAACAGAAATAAAAAAAAAAAAAATAAATGGGAATTTAAATAATAATTGATTTTTAATCTAATAAAAAGAAAAAGATTTAAATTCCGTTACCATGGCAACCATTTCTATCTTTCCTATGAAGAACAAGAGTAAAGTGGTCTTCAGAAGATTTCAACGGCAAAATGAGAATATACATTTTAAAGAGCATCTAAAAAATAATTGATTTTTGAATTTTAAAAAAAATCCTTGGAGGGAATTTTGAGAAAATCGAAAAAAACTGAAAAAGTACATCAGTAAAGTACTAGTACTTTTTGGCCGATTTTGTTCAAAAGCTTATTTTGAGCGTGTGGGAAGGTACCTAAGTTAAATATAAAATTTCAATCCGGTAGCTCAATTCCTTCATGCTAAAAATCTGTCCACACATACAGACACACACACACACACACATACATACATACATACATACACACACACAGACCAATTTGCGGGACCCACTTTTTTTGGACTCAGGGGACCTCAAAACATGTATATCCATCAAAATCTCGACATCGAATTTTTGACATGATCGCAATACTTTCTCTCCTATATATTTCATATATGGCTAAGAGAAAGTAAAAATAGAAATTATTAATCATTAAAGTAATTTCTTTTTTTTTTTTTTATCAACTGCTATATAACATTTAGAAAGATGCAAAATTATAGAATTTTTTTAATAGACTACTCGTATTTTTTATATATATATATAAATTAATTAATTTTTCTTTAGTTAATAAATATCTTTAAATTAAATTTTTGACTTTTTTTTTTACTTTCTCTTCCATAGAATATAGAGATTTTTAATCTTTTAGCGAAGCTGTGTTGCCTATACACCAGGCGTTTCGCCTTATTTAATTCTTATTTTTCATTTTGTTTCTCTTTTTTAGCTTCCCCCCCTGGGAACAAGAAGGCAAAAGTTTTTGACAAATATCAATAATGATAGTGTGGAAGCCAAAAAGCGCGGGTTCGGATCCCAGGCAGTCCAATGAATTTATTTTAATCATTTGGAACAACGGCCCTTTTTCGTTTAAAAATGTTGACATGAACAACTTAAATGGCCTATTAGGAAAATATCTTGAGACGGTTGGCAACTTAACAATTACAAATTGTGCCTAATTATAGTAATATGGAAATATTTTGTTGCCAACAATACATTTGCCTATAATTGTGTTACGTAGTTAAAATTGGGCAATATATTAAAATGACAATTTTTAGCTTTTAATATAATTAAAAATTTTATAGAATGAACTGTTTTTGTACTTAATAAATATAAACCACATGTGCAAAAAAAAAAAGAAAATATTTCCTGCGAAATGCCTGCGCATGACTTTGAGTCTTTGTGGGTGCCGACATCATTTCAGAAGCTCCTTTTGAAGTCTTTGACGGCTTCAAAGTGCCTTCTTTGACGTTCTATATAATGTAAATGAATAAATTCATCCCTACACACAATCTATTCACAAGAAAAGCTTTCATAATGACGGTATTATTTTCATTAGATGAATAAGTGAAAACTTTTGAAGTAATTTATTATTTTTGCTTTTATTAAATTTGAAATTCTCTAAACTTTTAAGAATTTAAATTCACCTCTTTTCAAACTCATTTTTCTCGAAACGGGATAGATTTCTTTTTTAAGGGAGAGGGAGAAATTTGATTTTTTTCCATACTCGTATGGAATATATACTATTAATTGATTTTCCGATTCATTGTTCCAAAATTCCCTTTAGAATGGACCTCACTTGTTAATTTTAATTTCTTGTATTTTGGAGCTATTAAACAAATTAGTGAATTTGGTTTCCCTATATTCCAAGATACTCAAGCAACTGCCTGACATGTTTGAACTTGACATCTGACTATTGAATAATTCATTCCCTTTAAAAAACTTAATACATTGTATTTTTTAATTAACATTTAACATTTGCGTTTTGATCAATCTTTGTAGTAAATGAGTGAGTTAAAAAGTTACAGAAATTCAATAAATTATTTTAGATTAAAAGTTAAAAAAAAAAAACCGAAATTTTTTTTATAGTAATAAATAATAGAGATACTTATTTAGAATTTTTTTCTATTGCCTCTTTGGCAATTCGATAGCACACCGGCATTGTTTTTTCTAGTCACGCGTGTACATTCCCCCGGAGGCGCAAGATCACCGATCAACCGATCAACGATCGGCGAAGGCGATCGGTTAAGATCCCAAGAACCAAATTTTTTTTTCCATGCGCCGCCCGCGGAATATTTCCTCTTTTGCGGAACCGAAATGATTATACTTTTTCTTTTCTATTTGTAATATATATATTTTGATTTTTTTTTAATCTCCTGGGGGGGGGGGGTTAAAACCCTAAACCCCCCCCCCCCTGGTTGCGCCTATGGAGTCCAGTGATCTATAAGCAAATGAACAATTTTAAATTCGTTACATTTTTTTAAGTCTTCAGTATGAAAGCAATATAGATTTTCAAACGATGCTATATAAATGAATAATTAGTTTTCGAGAATATTCAATAAATTCCTCACATCTTGGGGGCCATGAGACGTCCGCTAACAAATCAAAATACTCACAAAAAATTGTTAATAGGTCTATTATGATATAGTATATTAATATGGTGGAGACATGTCACTGGATGGTTTATAATGAATACATTAAGACATGTATTGTAGTTCGGGCCAAAAAATAAAAAAACATTATTCAAGCTCAAACCTAATAATTAATTGAATGCTATTAAATATATTTAATTAAAATATTTTTAAATCGAATAGAATACGAAGTTTTTAAAATAAATACGAATAGCCTATAATAATAATAATCTTATAGGGAGTTAATTTAAATATCCGACTGGAAATAAATGAAATATAGCGATATTTTCTAGGCTGTCCAGTCTTAATGCCTGGTCTGAATTTCTCTCCTGGGAGGTCTTAACCGATCGCCTTCGCCGATCGTTGATCGTTGATCGGTGCGTGATCTTGCCTTCCGGGGGAATGTACACGCGTGACTAGGAAAAAAAACAATGCCGGTGTGCTATCGAATTACAAAGAGGCAACAGAAAAATCTCTAAATAAGTATCTCTATTATTTATTACTATAAAAAAATTTCGGTTTTTTTTTTTTAACTTAAATCTAAAATAATTTATTGAATTTCTGTAACTTTTAAACTCATTTATTACAAAGATTGATCAAAACGCAAATGTTAAATGTTAATTAAAATACAATGTATTAAGTTTTTTAAAGGGAATGAATTATTCAATAGTCAGATGTCAAGTTCAAACATGTCAGGTAGTTGCTTGAGTATCTTGGAAGATAGGGAAACCAAATTCACTAATTTGTTTAATAGCTCCAAAATACAAGAAATTAAAATTAACAAGTGCGGTCCATTCTAAAGGAATTCTGGAACAATGAATCGGAAAATCAATTAATAGTATATATTCCATACGAGTATGGAAAAAAATCAAATTTCTCCCTCTCCCTTAAAAAGAAATCTATCCCGTTTCGAGAAAAATGAGTTTGAAAAGAGGTGAATTTAAATTTTAAAAGTTTAGAGAATTTCAAATTTAATAAAAGCAAAAATAATAAATTACTTCAAAAGTTTTTCACTTATTCATCTAATGAAAAATAATACCGTCATTATGAAAGCTTTTCTTGTGAATAGATTGTGTGTAGGGATGAATTTATTCATTTACATTATATAGAACGTCAAAGAAGGCACTTTGAAGCCGTCAAAGACTTCAAAGGAGCTTCTGAAATGATGTCGGCACCCACAAAGACTCAAAGTCATGCGCAGGCATTTCGCAGGAAATATTTTCTTTTTTTTTTGCACATGTGGTTTATATTTATTAAGTACAAAAACAGTTCATTCTATAAAATTTTTAATTATATTAAAAGCTAAAAATTGTCATTTTAATATATTGCCCAATTTTAACTACGTAACACTATTATAGGCAAATGTATTGTTGGCAACAAAATATTTCCATATTACTATAATTAGGCACAATTTGTAATTGTTAAGTTGCCAACCGTCTCAAGATATTTTCCTAATAGGCCATTTAAGTTGTTCATGTCAACATTTTTAAACGAAAAAGGGCCGTTGTTCCAAATGATTAAAATAAATTCATTGGACTGCCTGGGATCCGAACCCGCGCTTTTTGGCTTCCACACTATCATTATTGATATTTGTCAAAAACTTTTGCCTTCTTGTTCCCAGGGGGGGGAGCTAAAAAAGAGAAACAAAATGAAAAATAAGAATTAAATAAGGCGAAACGCCTGGTGTATAGGCAACACAGCTTCGCTAAAAGATTAAAAATCTCTATATTCTATGGAAGAGAAAGTAAAAAAAAGTCAAAAATTTAATTTAAAGATATTTATTAACTAAAGAAAAATTAATTAATTTATATATATATATAAAAAATACGAGTAGTCTATTAAAAAATTCTATAATTTTGCATCTTTCTAAATGTTATATAGCAGTTGATAAAAAAAAAAAAAATTACTTTAATGATTAATAATTCCTATTTTTACTTTCTCTTAGCCTATATATGAAATATATAGGAGAGAAAGTATTGCGATCATGTCAAAAATTCGATGTCGAGATTTTGATGGATATACATGTTTTGAGGTCCCCTGAGTCCAAAAAAGTGGGTCCCGCAAATTGGTCTGTGTGTGTGTATGTATGTATGTATGTATGTGTGTGTGTGTGTGTGTCTGTATGTGTGGACAGATTTTTAGCATGAAGGAATTGAGCTACCGGATTGAAATTTTATATTTAACTTAGGTACCTTCCCACACGCTCAAAATAAGCTTTTGAACAAAATCGGCCAAAAAGTACTAGTACTTTACTGATGTACTTTTTCAGTTTTTTTCGATTTTCTCAAAATTCCCTCCAAGGATTTTTTTTAAAATTCAAAAATCAATTATTTTTTAGATGCTCTTTAAAATGTATATTCTCATTTTGCCGTTGAAATCTTCTGAAGACCACTTTACTCTTGTTCTTCATAGGAAAGATAGAAATGGTTGCCATGGTAACGGAATTTAAATCTTTTTCTTTTTATTAGATTAAAAATCAATTATTATTTAAATTCCCATTTATTTTTTTTTTTTTATTTCTGTTTTAATTGTTTCAAAGAAAACATATATATATATCTCTCCCACTTGCAAACATTATCGTCTCTCTCTACTCTTTTTAAATTCCCTTTCCACCTTATCTTCGCATAGAAACAATGTTAATTTCCTATAGGGATTTGTATGTTAATTTCGATTCAAAGGGGTCCCCTTTGGAACTTTTTACGCATTTAAAATTTTTTTTTCCAATTCTTATGAAATTTTGTATTTATTTACGATTCTATATTGTGTATAAAATGTCCAAATATGAGATTAAAATTTTGAAAAATAACCATAGTTTATTTCAAGCAGTCAACATTTAAAATGCAAGTTTGAAACTAAGGTGCTATCGGAAACTAAATATATCTCGACACAAAAAATCTGGTGTGACCAGCACAGTGCGCAACTTTCTCTTACCGAAGGGTAAGAGAAAGTTGTGTGCTATGCGCCAGTCACACCAGATTTTTTATTATTTGTTTAAAATATTCCGCAGGAATTCAAATGAATACTTAAAAAGCATATACAAGTAATATAAATGAATTATGTAATGAATACATCATCATAGCCATCATCATTATCATTATTCAATACTGATGGCGTTTTACAATTCAGAGAAAAAAAATCACTTTGCATTAACAAAAATAATCATATTTTTTTTACGCTTGGCCCTTTTATTCCTCACGTCTCAAAACCATATAATTTGGCCCTCAATTCAGAAATAATCTCCATTTTGGGATCCTTTATAATTATTTAGCGGAAAGAGTGGAATGTGTTGGAAGGATTTAAATTTTTTATGGCTTCCAGTCCTCACGATAGTTTCCAATATATTATTAAATATGAAGCGAGAAATTCACCCTTGGGTTAAAATAAAGAGTGTGAGGTCCCTTACCAAGTAAGACCAGCTGACTCTTTTTTTCAGAGAATTATTAGAATCGAGTTTTAAAAATTATTCACAAAATACCATACATAACGGCCTGACATAATTTAGATTCTAAATGGACACTTTATCCCAAATATCATCTAAATTTATTAATTTTACAATGAAGAATGGAAATGGCTGTGATGATAATTTAATAAGGAAAGCTATGAGCAGGGCAGCCAGCAGAAATGAAAAACTTATATTATTTCGTCGACGTTTCGGGAGCGCGCCGCTCCCATCTTCAGGACCTACGGCCATAGATAATTTATTAATTAGTACATATATAGTTACAATTATATTATATAACAATGCAGTTACAATGCTTACGAAATAATTGTTGAACAAAAGTTGGTTAATTTTATAATGTACACACAACATATATGTATTAATATATTGTGCATATTCATATTCAGGCCGTAGGTCCCTGAAGATGGGAGCGACGCGCTCCCGAAACGTCGACGAAAAAAAAATATAAAGTTTTTTATTTCTGCTGGCTGCCCTGCTAATAGCTTTCCTTATTAAATTTTTTAATTTTTTACAAAAATTAAAAGAAATGAAATTTATAAAATTTAATTTATACTCACGCGCAAATTTCATATCAAATTCTTTATATTCCTTTTTATGGTACAGGAGGCCACAATTAAGTCCCCACCTGTGAGTTAGGGCCTTGAGAATATGGTATATAGTGGAATAATTTTAATGACCAAAAAGATAAAATAAAATCTGGTACAGATGATTTTATTTTACCTTTTCAGACATTAAAAATTATTCCACTATATACCATATTCTCAAGGCTCTAGCTCACAGGTGGGGACTTATTGTGGCGCTCCTGTATCCCCTTGTCCCTCGTCAATATCAGACCTTGCGTCGGGCCAGTTTGTTCCTTATCTCAATGGCATCTCTTTCAAATACCGATCCGAAATTTCGCGTTTTTCTTTATTTATAAGCATACAACGCTTCCTAATCAATACTTTGGAATGATTTCTGTTTATTCAAATAGGAATTTTTTTTTGGTGTCTTTCGGGTACTGAGATATTAATATTCAATTATTAATTATTTATACGTTGTTTTATTTATATATTCATTGGCATCCAATTAATTTGAATAATTTTTCCGTTTGGGTGGTAATTGAGCTTATGACCTCTCGAAGGCGACTTGATTATTTCAAGAGACAGAGAGGAATTTTTTTATTTGATACTTTTTTACTTTCTCTTAGCCTATATATGAAATATATAGGAGAGAAAGTATTGCGATCATGTCAAAAATTCGATGTCGAGATTTTGATGGATATACATGTTTTGAGGTCCCCTGAGTCCAAAAAAGTGGGTCCCGCAAATTGGTCTGTGTGTGTGTATGTATGTGTGTGTGTGTGTGTGTCTGTATGTGTGGACAGATTTTTAGCATGAAGGAATTGAGCTACCGGATTGAAATTTTATATTTAACTTAGGTACCTTCCCACACGCTCAAAATAAGCTTTTGAACAAAATCGGCCAAAAAGTACTAGTACTTTACTGATGTACTTTTTCAGTTTTTTTTTCGATTTTCTCAAAATTCCCTCCAAGGATTTTTTTTAAAATTCATAAATGAACTATTTTTTTAGATGCTCTTTAAAATGTATATTCTCATTTTGCCGTTGAAATCTTCTGGGGAACCACTTTACTCTTGTTCTTCATAGGAAAGATAGAAATGGTTGCCATGGTAACGGAATTTAAATCTTTTTTTCTTTTTATTAGATTAAAAATCAATTATTATTTAAATTCCCATTTTTTAAATTTATTTGTGTCTTTAATTGTTTCAAAGAAAACATATATGTCTCTCTCTCACTTGCAAACATTATCGTCTCTCTCTACTCTTTTTAAATTCCCTTTCCACCTTATCTTCGCATAGGAACAATGTTAATTTCCTATAGGGATTTGTATGTTAATTTCGATTCAAGAGGGGTCCCCTTTGGAACTTTTTAGGCATTTAAAATTTTTTTTCCAATTCTTATGAAATTTTGTATTTATTTACGATTCTATATTGTGTATAAAATGTCCAAATATGAGATTAAAATTTTGAAAAATAACCATAGTTTATTTGAAGCAGTCAACATTTAAAATGCAAGTTTGAAACTAAGATGCTATCGGAAACTAAATATATCTCGACACAAAAAAATCTGGTGTGACCAGCACAGTGCGCAACTTTCTCTTACCGAAGGGGTAAGAGAAAGTTGTGTGCTGTGCCAGTCCACCAGATTTTAAACTTTAACTTATTTTTCTGCATCTATAGTAGTGAAATAAATTTTTACATTTCTCTTACCTATGTATATATGTAATATATACTGTATACTAGACGCAAAGCCCGCCTTCGGCGAGCTTTCCCCGTCTAGCCAGGGGGCTTCACCCCCTGGACCCCCTTGGTCGCCTACTTATATACATACCGGTACATACATTTTCCCTTTTCATTTTTATATATAGAGATTATTTTACAGGTTAATTATTCATGAACTTAAGATTTTTTGTGAATCATATCCTTTTCGGGACTCTCCCGGTACACAGACAAAAAATTTTCGTCGATATTTTAGAATTCAAAATGTAAATAAATAAAAAAAATTGTAAACATGCGTAAATATTTATATTTTGTTACCATGGCAACTATTTCTCCTAATTTTTATTTTTTTTCTTAATTTAACGGATAATTACTCATTAACTTATTGTTATTTGTGAAACAAAACCTGTCCGGGATTCTCACAAACATACACAAAAAATTTCATCTAAATCGGTTCAGTCGTTTAGAAGGAGTTCAGTCACATACACACGTACAGAAGAATTATATATAAAAGAAGAAGATAGAGAGAAAGTATTGGATTCATGTCAAAAATTCGATGTCGAGATTTTGATGGATCTTCACGTTTTGAGTCCCCTGAATCCAAAAAAGTGGTTTTCACGACATGGTCTGTCTGTGTGTGTGTGTGTGTGTGGGTGGGTGGGTGGGTGGTGTGTGTTCAATTTTAAGGATGAAGGAATTGAGCTACGAGGTTGAAATTTTATATTTAAGTTAAACACCCCCCGGGACCGGAAAAATAAGCTTTTAATCAAAATCGGCCAAAGGGTACTAGTACTTTACTGATGTACTTTTTCAGTTTTTTCGATTTTCTCAAAATTTGCTCCAACGATTTTTTTTTAAATTCAAAAATCAATTATTTTTTAGATGTTCTTTAAAATGTATATTCTCATTTTGCAATTGAAATCTTCTGAAGACCACTTTACTCTTTCATTTCATAGGGAAGATAGGAGAAATGGTTGCCATGGTAACAAAATATAAATATTTTCCCATACTTATAAATTTTACATTGCCCACGGGGCGTGGTGTAGAGGTTAGCGTGCTAACCTCATATACCAAACGTCGCGGGTTCGGACCCCGAGCAGTCCGATGATTTTATTTAAGCCATCTGGATACCAGATGGCTTAAATAAAATGCCTGGACCCTAATATATATAAATTCATAAATAACGGTTATCGTAAATGTCTTATATGGCCTGAGCTGCCGAAAAGACAGTGTGAATGTGTGAGTGAGTGTGAGTTGTGAATGTTAAAAAAAAAAAAAAAAAAAAAAAAAATTTTACATCTGGATTCAAATGTTCCGTACTGTCGGGAACTAAATATTTGTAGATACAAAAAATCTGGTGTGACAAGCACAGAGGCACAAC
The DNA here is from genome assembly GCA_023213315.1 of Euborellia annulipes. Classification (NCBI taxonomy): domain Eukaryota; kingdom Metazoa; phylum Arthropoda; class Insecta; order Dermaptera; family Anisolabididae; genus Euborellia; species Euborellia annulipes. The sequence continues at coordinate 476 of JAKCPI010026264.1, read as the reverse complement.
TTTCGATTACCGAAGGTAAGGGGAAGGGCTGCGCCAGTCCCACCAGATTTTTAACACTCAAACGGGAAGCGATCCTCTCTCCCTCTTCATATTTTTTTGAGATGTAGGGGGACCACCTCGTATCCCCTCTAACTAATATCCTGCTGTAACCCTATTCTTGTGCCAAACTCTATCATATACATATGGTTATGTAATTGTGAAATAAATAAAAAATCTGGTGTTACTGGTCGCACAGCATACAACATCCTTACCGTTCGGCAAAAGCCCTGTGTACTGTGCTTGTCACACCAGATTTTTTCCCCCCCATTTAGTTTCCGCAGGAACCGTAATTGTAAATTTGGCCGCTGGCATTACATAAGTAGAAATCTAAAATACATCAGTAAAACACAAACAATTTTCACGACAATTTTACTGATATACTTTTTAAAGAGCATCAAAATCGTAGGAACAAATTTTGAGAAAAAATAAAAAAAATA
>JAKCPI010026263.1:0-10420 GCA_023213315.1 Euborellia annulipes | reverse complement strand
GCAATCAAGATTGGCGATAGAGATGCTTGTCGAGGCTCTCAATTTTGGTCCATGGCACGTTAGCATCTTTTGGCACCAGACGAGGTAGAATTCCAGATGGTGGGATGTCGCAATACGGCCTCAAGCCAGATAACGAAGAACTCTCTCAATGTAGGGGGCTCAGCAAGTGAGGAGCAAGTTAACTCAACTGAAAGTGAAAAAACAAAAATACATTTGATTACTAGACAATTATTTTTTAAAATGTTCATTTTAAAAATAGAGATTACTGGCTGCTGGACAGTGGCGTAGTGAGCTTAACTCCCGCCCGGGGGCACAATACCTTTTTAGCACTCCCCCCCATTCGAAAACCATATAATATTATATGTAAAATATACTCGCAAATTAATAAATAAATAAAGTCATTGGCTTTAAATTTCAGACAAAAAATGTAGTTGAGAAAACAAGACTAGATTTTGAAATGTATATGATCATCAAGAAATCAATTATAATAAAAATAAAAATTATCCAGCAATTTTTTGTTTTGCTGACCATTTTGCGCCCATTTGTGAGTAGCGCCCGGGAGCATGATGACCCCCCTTGTTCCCCGCTCGCTACGCCACTGCTGCTGGAATTAAATCCAAATTCTCAAAAAAAAAAAAATCCTTTTCCAAAAGGGTTAATTTTCCTTTAACAAAAATCTGGTGTGACTGATCGCACAGCACACAACTTTCTTATCTTTGGTAAAAGAAAAGTTGTGTTCTGCGCTTGTCACATCAGATTTTTTTTGTGTCGAGATATATTTAGTTTTCGCCGATATATTAGAATTTAAGAAGTAATATTTATAAACATGGAAAATATTTATATTCTGTTACCATGGCTTCTATCTTTCCTATGAAGTACAAAAGAGTAAAGTGGTCTTCAGCAGCGGCGTAACTAGCCTTTGAGGGCGGGGGGGGGGGGAGCAAAGTTCAACTGAGGCGCGATTTTTCCGTTCGAGCTTTTTTTTTTTGTCATTTTTCTCCCGATTTGTGATATAAAATGTATTTATTATGAAATTTCAAAAAAAAGCCGGAGTTTAGGTAAAAAGCCAGATGCGCTAGGGCGGCTTTGTCGGTATCGAGGGGCGCCAAAGGCTTGCTCCGCCTGGGGGCGGAAGGGGGAGGCGAGCGCCCCCTTCACCCCCCACCTGGATACGCTACTGGTCTTCAGAAGATTTCCCTTGTAAAATGAGAATATATATTTTTAAGAGCATCTAAAAAAAATAATTGATTTTTGAAATTTTAATCAAAATCGTTGGAATGAATGTTGAGAAAAACTAAAAAAACTGAAAAAGTACATCAATAAAGTACTAGTACTTTTTTGCTAATTTTGTTCAAAAGCTTCGTGTCACGTGCCAGGGGGGTGCCTCACTTAAATATAAAATTTCTACCTCCTCACTCTTTTCGTTCTTGACATATTTTGTTCGTTGCAGTTAAGCGTTAAGGAATCAGCGTGTGGAACGTCCCCGGTATTATTGTATTAATAAAATAAAGATAATGGCCTCAGTAGCCGAAAAAAGGCAAATTAAAAAAAAGCAACTTACTATCTTTGGCAGGAATATTTTCTATAATTTCCATAATGATATTTTTATCATTTAATCGAAGAGACATCATAAGAGCTGAAACAAAAAAAATATTTATAAGGAGGAAGCATTAATTAGGTAATATCGATCCAGAAGATCGAGAATAATGTTCATGTTATTAACCAAACAATAGGTCCATTTGGGATGACCAGATAATATTTATATTTTAATATAAATGACTGAATGCAAATTGAATTGACAAAAGTGCAGAATAAGGCATAAAAGAAAAACGTTCTTTTCATACATTGGGTTAACTACTGTAAAACGCACTTTTAGCAATAATTCGACATTTAGTTACAAAGTCCGCAAAAGGACGATGGCGTCATTTGTGGGGGGGCAAAATCCCTCCCCCCCCCCCCCCAAGGGCTCTGATTTTTATAAAATTTTATATTATTCTAAATAAAAATATTTCAAAATATATCTACGATTATAAAAACTGTACAAAATTAAACAATTAATTAAATTGACTTTTGGCCACATTTTAGTAACTATTTGTAGGTAAATTTTAAGAAAAAAAAAAAAATGTTTGCGCCCCTAAGAAAAAAATTTGCCCCTCCCCGCAAGAAAAAGTTGAAATGACGTCACTGGATATAAATCTTTTGAACGAAGAGTTCCTAACCGAAAAAGACATTCAGTCAGTTAGTTGGGGGGGCCTGGTTGATTGTTGCGATATTCGTCATCCTTCTCAGCATAAACTCGAACAAACATCCTCACTTTTTATTTACATTTGTTATGTAATCGTTAAATACCCATAAAATCCTATATTTATTTCAACTTCTTCTTTGGTCGACTTGTTTATTATGATAAAATGAAAAAAATTAAGGGATGTGCGTTTAAAAAAAATTTAAAAAAATTTTGAACTCTATAAAAAAGGACCAACCTAATGTACAGACATGAACCGAGCAGACAAAAATATTCTTACCAAAAGTCGCGGGTTTGGGCACCAAATGACTTAACTAAGAATGTCTGGACCCCCAATATGTATATTAATTAACAACGGATATGGTCAAAGTCTTATGGCCCGAGTTGCCGAAAAAAACTGTGTGTGTGAGAGCGAGTGTGAATGAGAAAGTGTGTTAAAAAAAAAACAAAAAAAAAAAACATACCTTTAGAGTATTGTTGATCTTGTAAAGCCTGTCGTGTCGTTAAAGGTGTGATTCCAATTTGAAGATGAAAGGGATCAAAACTGGTATCCGCATCAAGAGAGAAGATTAACAAACCTTCCGTTGAAGCTGCAGCCCAGGCTTCACCTGTAATTAATTCAATTCAATTAGAATTGAGTTAAGCCTACGAAACGTTCTTAAAATGTCTTCTCTTTTGAGTGGCGAAAAGATATTTCCATTCTTTGCTCATGTTTCTGGCCTATTAATTTGTTGCCCGGCTATTTATAAAACTTTCAAACGCCTTTTCTCGAATTGTTCAATTTTCGGACTTGTCGCCACTCAGCAGGTGTTCAAAATCAACGGCTGCTTGCTTACCCGATGGTGAAAACTCCAAATTAAATACTCTCACTTCCGGTTTGAATGAACGTGATGCAACATCTGTTTTTCGAACGCCAGGCAATTTAATTGAAGATCGAATAGTGTCAAAAGTTTCTTCACGTTGTTCAACTAATGCCATATGGCCCCATTTTGAGAGTTGCCTTCGATTTATGAATTCCTATAATAGAAAAAAAAATCATTTGTTATAAATCAGTGGTTCCCAACCTTTTTTGACCCATCGCCCCTTTCTGGAGGTTGACTAACACCTATCGCCCCCCCTTTACATTTTCAATGTATGCCTAATTTTAATTTGAAGTAAAGTGTAAATAATAAAGCAGTTTTATTATTTTAAACAATTTTATTACCGTAGGTCTATATACAGGGCCGCAGACAGACTTGACGGGCCCGGGGCTACTTAATAATACGGCCCCCACCCCCCAAAAAAAAACTTAAAGTTTTTTTTAGTATGTAAAAGGCTATTGTGGCCTTCATGCCAACACTTTTTTTACACAGTTTTTGACACAACTTTTGAAATAGTTATTCATAGCTTACAATATTTATTTAAAGAAAGTTATATAAAATATTTTGTCCTCTTCTATCCTGACCTTCCTGTAAATAGGAGATTTTTCTCTTTGATTTTTATATTTTTAAATTTTAGTAAACTAATAATTTTTCTCCCTTCGAATACTCATCGCCCCCCAATCGCCCCCCGCTTATTTATCGCCCCCCTGAAAACCCAAATCGCCCCCTTGGGGGCGATTGCCCCCAGGTTGGGAACCACTGTTATAAATGATCAAATTTAAAAATATTTCTATTTATATAAATAAGATATTTAAATTAATAAATACTTGGTTATGTTTTATATATATATATATATATATTTGGACTGAATTTATCAAAAAAATATTTCAACTCACTTCAATGGCATCTAAAGATCTATTCTGTGTGATGGTAAAACTTTTCAAAAGGATTGCTTCTTGTACATTGTAGATGCAAACGTTCGAAGCCTGGCCACCAGCAAGGAGAGTTGATCCATCAGCCGAATAAGAAATACACGTCCATGACCTTAAAAATAAAATTTCTTTCAATAAACAGGAGAGAGGTTTGTCGCAAATAATTCAACATTGCCGGAGACTCCCCTTAGGGTATAAAGGGTCCAATTTGAGATCGCCTAAATATCTCCGACTTGGTTAGCCCAGGACCTCCTGAGCGGTGTGAACAGGGGAAGTTGGAATATCAACCATTCAGAGGGTAATATTTCCACTCCCTTCGCTGATCATAATTATTTTTTAATAATTTTATTATTAATTGAATTTAATGACTATAGATATACAATTAGAAGAGAAGGATGGGAAAACAGCAGCCAGGTGAAATAAAAAACGTTATATTCTGTCGCCGACGTTTCGAGAGCAAGTCGCACTCATCTTCAGGGCTATAAGAATATAACGATTTTTTCCCATCCTTCTCTTCTAATATTAATATAAGTTTCGAATCATGTTTTGGTTTTTAATCAGTTCCAAGTGATTTATGATATGGTATAGTTATTGCCGGGGAGCGGGGGGGGGGGGGGACTGAACTATAAATTTGTTCTCTGAATCACATATATTCGAATTTAAAATGTAAATTTTTTTAGAGGGCGGTAAGGGAGAGACCCTATTAATATACAGTCCCCGGGCCTCGAGGTAAGGCTCTCGGCGGCTCTATGATTTGTGTTTGAAAACTAAAATATAACCGGAAAAATATTGCAATATTACTTTTTATCCATACTCCAATAACTTCTTTAAATTTTAACAAAGTTGAAAAGAGAGAAAATAAAACAAGAAGAAAAAGCAGCAATTTTATTATTATTTATTGAGATTCAGCCAACGGCTAACGTTTCGATCCTAAGTTTGGACCATCATCAGAGCTATTGTTATAGTTTTGAAGATGGTCTCGATCAAGACCGAAACGTCAGCATAGAGGCCTTAATATACTTATAGCTGCTTTTCTTTTCTTTATACACTAACGACTATCCAGCTATAAAATCCACATCTTCTAAAAATATACATTCAGTGAATTGTTTTGAACTTCATTGAATGTACGTTTTTAGCTCTGATGATGGTCAAAACTTAGGACCGGCTGTATTTTCTTCTTTAGTAAAAGAATTAGATTTTCGATTTAACTGTAGTTTATTTGTAAAAAAAAAAATTACAACGTTTCGGCCACTCAGTCTCGAAACGTTGAACCACAGTTGAACAAAAAATCTAATTCTTTTACTAATGGTAACAACTGTGAAAGCCTAAACTCCAAAATTGTATTTTTTTCTTTTTTTCTCTCTTTCAACACCTACAACCATACTTCCCCCTGTTACAGAAGGAATTATTATTAATATTAAAATCAAATGAGGGTTTTTTTCAAGCTAAGCGCAAATTGAGGCGTCAATGCAAAACAATTCCCCCCCGGTGCTGGTTTTAACGCACCAGACAAATTATTCTATTTTATATGTTGATGAATATATTCCTCCATTTCTGACGTGCACATAATGAAGAGGTATGTTAAAATAAAAATTTAAAATAACTAGACGTCAGATGTTTATCTTTAATGATATTTTTTAATCTCTTGGCGACCGATTTCGTTATTTATAGCATCATCAGGCCAGCGTTGTGTATAATTGAAATCTTGAAAAATTAGTCGACATATAATTAAAAATTAAAATTGACTCACTTTTAAGCAATTTTAACTTTTAATTAAGTATGTGTCGACTAATTTTTCAAAATTTCAATTATACACAACGCTGGCCTGATGATGCTATAAATAGTGAAATCGATTGCCAAGAGAATAAAAAATATCATTAAAGATAAACATCTGACGTCTAGGTTCTATTTTTTTTTTGTGTAAGGTATTCATCAAAAATATGAATAAATTCAATTGTTGATAAGGATTTTATTTATTATTATAATAACAAAGTAATCCAGAAACTTTGTGGGGGGGAGGTAAAGCCCAGTTCGTACGAGTATCGATTTGCGCTTAGCTTTAAAGTCCCACAAATAAGAGAATAAAAAATCAAGGAATAATCAGAGATTGAAACCCTTTGACACTCGCATCATTCTAATTGCAGACATGGTCATTTTTAGTACAAAATATGATTTGATGTCGATAATTCAGCAATATTTACTAAATGACTAATATTTATATATTACTTGGCTTCACGATTCTTGGCTGCAGTGATAAAATCGCTATCTGCCCGTCCCACTCGCATATCCCTTCGTCCTTCAATTGAGCTCGTCTGCTCCGCGGTGGTTGGATCGAACATTGAGATCTGTGCGTCGAGAGTAGCCACGGCTACTTGACGGCCATCTGGCCGATATGCCACGTGCATTCCTAATTAAAACATTCCAGTATATTGAATGATGAAAGAAGAAGATAAGGAGTGAAAAGAAATAAATACCTTCTGCTGTGAGTTTGATGGTTTCGTGTTGAGAGCCTTGCGCAATGGCATCCCAGAGGCGAAGTGTTCGATCCCAGCTGACACTAGCAAGTGCTGAACTTCCAAGTGTCGGACAAAATGCTAGACTTGACACTGGTGCTTCGTGTCCAGCTAAAACCTGAAATTTTATGAGTTTTTTTTTTTTTTTAATAGAAAGGCAAGTATTAACTTGAAACTAAATAATTAAAATATAAAAGTTAAGAATGGATGCAGTACGGGTTGAAAGCATTCGTGGCGATGGCCTATCACAGAACTGGGGGGGGGGGGGGGCAAGGGTACATTGCCGTTCGTTCCAGCGCCCCTGAGGTCAGGTGTAAATAATAAATTTATTTTATTTTTAGGATTTTGCCATATTGAATCGTTGCGGCTTCAGAACCTGCAGTACAAATTACAGAGATATTAACAGAACATTACAATTAATAAAATTAAAATTAAAGTACAAATTTGATCTTATTTTTTTTTAACCTCTTGCATCACTATTTTCATATATATATACACGATAGTCAATATATATTTATTATTATTATTTTTAAAAAACATTAAAATACCTTTTTATATTGCATATCTGAAAATTTTTTTAAAAATGTTTGAGGTAAGTTAAAATGACAAAGTCATACTTTTTTTTATATAAAATGTTTTTTTACTTAGGTGATTTTTCAGATTTACAATATATTGTTCAATGATAAATCTGACATATAATCTTTTTTTTATAAAAAACAATAATATATTGTAAATCTGAAAAATCACGTAAGTGAAAAAAGATTTTATATAAATAAGTATGACCTTGTCAATTTAACTTGACTCAAACATTTTTTAAAAATTTTCAGATTTACAATATAAAAACGTAGCCCTATGTTTTTTAAAAATAACTAAAAATTAAAAAGAGATTGTATGTTATTACTATTACTTAATAACCTTAGGACAATCTGCATTTATATATTGGCTAACGTATATATGTATATATATATATATTAGGGTTGGGTGATACTGTATCAATCTGATACCTTGTATCAGATACGAAAAAGTATCAGGAACACAAAACGGGTACGGGCGAAAACTATCAGGTACTTGAGTAATCAGGGAAAAAAATTTTCCGTCCGCAGGCGGAAAAAATTTTGCCCTCCTAAAAAAAAGGTAAAATGATTTAAACGGCATCGGGAAAAATTGTCCGCAGGATGAAAAAATTTTGTTCCGCAAAAACCAAATTTTTCATAGGTAAATAAAAGAATAGAAGCTAAAATTATTTCATTTATTGACCCGCTAGGCTGTCGTTTCGGTCTTGGTTAAGACCATCCTCAGAGCTTGTGGGCTGCCAATATAGGCATACGACCGAAACGTCGATAAATGAAATAATTTTAGCTGCTATTCTTTTATTTACCTATTAACGATTATCCAGCTATAAAATCCACATTTGTAACCAAATTTTTCGTTAAAAAAAGTATCAAGTACGAACGAGTACCTGTAACAACTAGTGCCTGATACAGCAAAATCGAGTACCGACCCATCCTATATATATATGAAAATGGTGATGCAAGAAGTAAGATAAAATTTGTACTTTAATTTTATTGATTGTAATGTTCTGATAATATCCCTGTAATTTGTACTCCAGGTTCTGAAGAAGGCCTAGGCTGCAACGATTCAATAAGGTAAAATCTTAAAAATAAAATTAAATAAATTTATTATTTACACCTGACCTAACATCTGTCAACAAGCCAGCCGAATAGCAAAACTACCTGTGAGAGGTCATCGCAATTAAAATATAAAATATAAAAAACGAATATAATCACCTCGACAAGTCTTCCAATTTTGATTGACCAAAGATAAATTTCAAACATATCCTGGCCACCAGCGGCAACAAATTCGGATCCAGAATCGATAGCAAGACAAGAGAATTGAACAGGACGTGGCGATGTGAACGTTCGGAAATTTCGATACCTTCAAAAGAGAAAAAAACAATTGATTGAAATGGATAGCTGCAGATATTAAATGAGAAGATTGAACCGGAAAAAGAAGCAAGGGTAGAGCTTATTAAAAGATTTTATAATTTTTGATTAATTCTGGGATGAGGTTTATCTTCAAGTTTCCTTAATTTTGCTAAAGATACATTCGTCGTATGATAATTACTTTAAAAAAAAAAAAATAATTATTTTATTTAATTTTTTCAGGCCAAACGATGTGCATTATCGTTTTTAAATTTTCATTTTCAAAAAATTACATTTTTATATAAGCAATTTTTCACATATGCATATTAAACATAACATTCTTATATATATATATACGGCTTCCATTTACAGCATTGAGCCAAATTGGATGGACAGCCAGTGTGCACGCAGCAATACAGCAAGATTACATAGTCAAATTAAAATTAACATTAGTAATGAAAATATATATATAAGAATGTTATGTTTAATATGCATATGTGAAAAATTGCTTATATAAAAATGTAATTTTTTGTTTAATAGGTCCTGAAAATGAAAATTTGAAAATGATAATGCACATCGTTTGGCCTATTTTTTTGTCGACGTTTTGAGTGCCGATCGCACTCTTCATCAGGACAAAAATGATGTCAAGTTGTCAGGTTAGTTGACATGGCAGTGTAGCAACGTTTTTACCAATTTATATTTTCTTGAAAAATTCTCTTTACTGTTCCGACCTTGAATAATTTTTCAAGAAAATATAAATTGGTAAAAACGTTGCTACACTAACCTGACAACTTGACATCATTTTTGACCTGATAAAGAGTGCGATCGGCACTCGAAACGTCGACAAAAAATATATTTTTATTTTATTTTTCGCCTTGGCTGTCCCTATGCCACATCCTTATTTTATAATATCCAGCCCCAACCCCCCTCCCCATCCCCCCTCGTGGCTACGCCTATGATCACACCGAAAATCCTGTTGTCGACGAGTGTAGCTGTAGCAAAATTAAGGAAACTTGAAAAAACTTTATATATTGTTGACGGCGTTTCGAGAACTAGTCGAAAATTGTCAAAGATAAGTATAGGTGGTATGGTACTGCATGTTTGAACATGTTCGTATTAATTTGTATGGTCATAATGTATGCAACTATACAAATCTATTTCACAACAACCGAAACTACAAATTGCCTGCCCTGAGGATGATTGCGACTAGGCCTCGAAACGTCGGCAACAAAGTATAAAGTTTTTTATTAAACCTAGCTGCTGTTTCCCTCTTCCAAAAAAAACAATATTCATGGTGTTAATTTTATAATTTATAGTCCAGTCAAATTAGACATCGAACGATGGATGGATCAAATCATGTATTTTTGCTTTGTTGATATTATCAGCATCATTAAGCCAAGAGAGTAGTGGTGTGGCGAGCACGGCTGCCTCCTCGGACGACAACGAAGAGGAGCAGTTAGGATGCCTTGGCTTCACCGCATCAAGAGATATCACATGTGGGGGGGGGGGGAAGAAGAGTGTGGCTAAAAATAAATTAAAGAAAGAAGAAATTAAATTATTTAATTACCTGACAAGATCGAAAGCTCTGACAGTTCCATCAAGTGAAGCAGATACAATAAATTTACGATTTGGACTGAATTTTACATCAACAACACATGAAGTATGTTCAGTGAAAGTGACAAAACAGAAACCACTTGTCGTGTTCCATAATTTGACCTAAAACATTCAAATAAAAAAATATGTTTTAAGAACTCAAATGGGTGAGATTAAATAACGAATAGAAGCCTTTGAGGCGGAAAGTAATGAAAATCCGACCCCGATAAGTTTGAGGAAATATTTGGAAATTCTACACGGTTTTTTTTTGGAAACCTTAAAAGCAGTGGTTTCGAAGCTTTATGTTATCACTAGGGCTCGGATTTATAGGCACTGAAAATCTGTAAAATAGGCAGGC
>JAKCPI010026261.1:0-21307 GCA_023213315.1 Euborellia annulipes | reverse complement strand
GGACCCACCTGATTCCAAAAAATGCCATCAGTTTTTCCCTATCACTTATTTTTAGAGAATTAAATTTTAATAGAAAAATCGGCTCTTATTTTTCAATTACCTGATTTTAAGGCGAACACCCCTTAAATAAAATATTCAGACAGTGTTAAAAAAATCTTAATTTTAGTGTGTTTTTGAATACTAAATTTACAAATTTTCCTTGTAAATGATGGTTACAAATGTATGCGTTACAAATATTTACAAGCATTTTAAAATTACAGCTTTCTTCGAAAAATAGAGTTTGTATTGTAATTTTACAAACATTGTATAATATTTTTCGTTAAAAATTGCATTTTTTTCTTTAGGAATTCTAAAATTACCACACAATTGCACTCTAATTTTCAAATGTCATTCTAAAATTACAATACATTTTCATTCTAATTTTCAAACGGCTTTCGAAAATTACAATACATTTGTAAAAGGTTTTGCAAAGATTTACTAAATTTAGTGAGTTTTTGTGTAGGAAATATGCTTCCTAAACAATTGTAAAATTACAAAAAATTTTTTACAGTGGAGAGTTATAATACATATAGATTTTCAGCCCAATTGGAGGTCATTTAGACGTGCCGCAAACGGCTAAAAGTTTAGAAAAATCGAAATTTTAAGTTTTTCTTTTTGGCCCTCGGGGCTTGGTGTAGGGGTTAGCGTGGTAACCTCGTATACCAAAAGTCGCGGGTTCAGACCTCAGGCAGTCCGATGATTTTTATTTAAGCCATTTGGATACCAAATGGCTTAAATAAGAATGACTGACCCCATATATATATATATATTAATCAATAAAGGATATCGTAAAAGTCTTATATGGCCTGAGTTGCCGAAACGCATGTGTGTGTGTGAATGTGAGTGTGAATGGAAAAAAACGTGAGTGTTTAAAAAAAAAAGTTTTTCTTTTACTTCGGACACCCTAATACCAGGTTTACTGATCCCTGAATGCAAAAAACATTTTTTTACGATATTCTATAGTCCTTTGGCTTTCCAAAAAGCATTCGTTCATGAAGTTATGTTGATTATTAACGAAATTATTATCAAAACAATTACCAAAGTCTGGTAAAAAAAAAAAAAAAAAAAAACTCTGGCTGCCTATTTTTTGGGGCCTTTACTTATGTGAATAAACATAGTTGAAACTAAATATTTAAATAGGTAATATAAATTATGCACAAGGTTATTTGTTTCAATTCATTTTATTAACTTTATACGTATTTCGACACCATGTGTGTCATCTTCAGAAGTTTACAAGTTTTTTTTTTTTTTTTTTTTTTGTAAACTTCTGAAGATGACACACATGGTGTCGAAATACGTATAAAAGTTAATAAAATGAATTGAAACAAATAACCTTGTGCATAATTTATATTACCTATAACTATATTTTCATGAACCAATGTTTTTGGAAAGCCAAATAACTATAGAATATCGTAAATATATGTTTTTGCATTCAGGGATCAAGAAAATTGTATTAGGGGTGTCCAAAAGTAAAAGAAAAACTTAAAAATCCTATTTTTCTAAACTTTTAGCCGTTTTCGGCACGTCTAAATGACCTCCGATTTCGCTGAAACTTGAAATATTTATGTATTATAACTATCTGCATATTTTTAAAGGGGGCCGTTAAAAAAATCCAGGTAATTGAAAATAAGAGCCGCTTTAGAGTACATTTTCTATTGAAATGTAATTTTCTCTATACCTCTAAAACTAGACGTGATGGGGCAAAACTGATGGCATTTTTGGAATCAGGTGGGTTCAGTCTACTATAATATGCTATTCAACTTTGTTACTAAAAAAAAAAACAAAAAAAAAACTGGTGGTTTAGAATTTCAGAGAGCGTCAGTTTATTTGGAATACTGAATATTTCGTCAACTTATGGCTCTCTTCATCAGTAGTATAATAATATTTTGCATTCAAGATAATAAATAAACCGAATGCTAAAATTTAAACAGATAAGTAGAGAGGTGGAAGAATGCCGAGTCCAAACGGATGTATGAATTTTATTATCATTATTTGTTTATAAAATTTATCAGACATGGAAATTATTTGTAAAAAAAAAATCGGTTCCTCCGGAAGAAGCGTGTTAAAAATAAAACAAAGCCGGTATGTTTAATTGATAATATAAGGTAGAAAAAAAAAAATGTTTTATGAACTTTCTCTTTAAAATGAATGCCAGCCAGCCCTTTTTTAGATTCCATGTATTCCGTTATTCCTTTTATCTGGTGATGTTAAATTTATTAATTATAATTCGGATATTCTAATTTTAATAAAAGGTCATGGGAAAAATTAGAATATATATAGGCCTATAATTTGATGAAATGGCTCTCTTTGCCACTGAATGTTAATTGAATAGTGAGACGTTTCGGGTATGCCTTCATCAGTCGTTGCAAAATTAGAAAAAAATTTATTCTTGTATAAGAAATCGCATATACGAGAAATAAATAACTTGCATTCATCATAAACAGCTCATTATTAAAATACAAATAAATATGTTGTACAGTTGAGGCAATAAATCCCTGATGTACTTGAGCCTTAGGCAACCAAAATGCTTAATTTTGTCTTACAAGTAGCTTTTCCCTTTTTGTTGCTTAAAAAAAGATGATTTATTTATTTTAAAAATATTGATTTGATTGACTAAGCTCAAGGCTCCACTCACGAGCAATTCAGGCACTTGCGGTGACGACTGTACTGTCCTTTTATAATTACACAACATTTACTACAACATAAACATATGTATTTGGCTTTAATAAATTACTCTGGCTACATTAAGTTAAATTAATTTTTTTTTTTTTACTTATTGTATCTTTAATAACGTTGTGTAAATTATATTTCATATACTACACTACAAATTTTTTTTTTTTTTTTGCAATTTCATTTTAGCAAATTTCATAAACAAAAACATACTAAATATAGTAAGTCTTTGCAAAAACCATTTACAAATGTATTGTAATTTTCGAAAGCCGTTTGAAAATTAGAGTGCAATTGTGTGATAATTTTAGAATTCCCAAAATGCTTTTGAAAAATACAATTTTTAAAGAAAATTACTATACAATGTATGTAAAATTACAATACACTCTATTTTTCGAAGAAAATTGTAATTTTAAAATGATTTTTTGTTGTAAATATTTGAACACATAAATTTATGAATTTAGTAGATAAATGCATATTAATTATCATTTACAAAGGAAATTTATAAATTTTGTATTCTAAAAATCACTAAAATTAATATTTTTTTTTTACAGTGTAGTCTGATGATGGAACAATAAATTTGAACCGAAACGTCTCAATAATCAATAAGCATCAGGCTTTCTTCTTAATTATATAGGCCTGTGTATTTTTACTTAACGCTTTCTGCTATTGAGGTCATTTAAACGTATATTTTATTTATTTTATTGCTCTGAAGGTAACCGGGGAACGTTCCACACGGGGATTACCTGTGGCCACCCATCTGAGGTTTCAAAATTACAAAGGCCTGTTCAAAAATTTGAAAATGAATAAAAATAAAATTACAGTCGTGTTATTTACTCAAACAATGACAGTTTTTTCAAATCCAGTTAATTTAGTGATTGATGAATATAAATAAAATAACGTGAGAGGGACACGTGAGGGCGACATCACCTTCAATTGACGACCCGGAGTGTTCAACCCTTCCGAAATGGGGCCCCTCTCCACCCCCAAGTGCCCCAAACACCTCCGATCAGGGCTGATTTAAACAAGCACGAAACAACCGAGCGGGATTGCCAAACTGGGATTAAAACTTGCCTATAAATCGAAAACAGCAAATCCTCCGTTGTTGAATTCGAATCCTAAATCCGGAATGGTGGCTTTAATTAAATGGCAAGTTTTGTGGGAACATTATGGAATTGACCAGGTTTGAAATAGCTCCCTGGAGAACTGGAGAGAGAGAGAGAAAAAAAAACAAAAGAAATCAAACGGGGAAATTGAAAGGGTATTTTAATAATTCAATTTGCGATCAACGTTGAGGGTGTAGAGGACAAGACTTGAAATAAATGCACCAATTAAGTTGTAATGGATGGGAAAGGAGGCCTAATCCAATTAAAATGCACAAGAGGAATAAGAAAAAAAAATATATATATTTTTTATCACCTTGTTGATAATAGACCTATTTAAAATACACTGTTAAAAAACTTCCAGAAAACTTCCTATACAAGTATAGGAATTCTGTTTCATAAACTGTTTATGAATATATATGAGAAAATTCAATTTGTTGCCAACCTAACCAATTTCTTGTATATTTTAAAATTAATTATTTTGGTAAAAATTGTTAATTTTAATTTTTATAGCTATTTAGTTGAATTACTTTATAAAAATTATTTAATTTATACTTCATAAATATTTAAATAGTTTAGAGCGCGAATTTCAAACCAGAATTTAATAAATTTAGATTTGTGAAATAAATTTTAAAAGAATAATTTCAAGTTTCCTTAAAATAATTATAAAATAATATTAATAAAAATTCCTTGAGGTAGTCGAGTTATTTGAGAACGTTTAGACCAGTGATTCTCGACTTGTCGCGGTACACTTTTAACGATTTCAAAATTTGGCGGCACACAAAGAAAAAGATAAGTTTAAAAGTTGGTAATTTGTTCATAAACTTTTATATTAATTTTATTTCATATCCTGGGTATATTAATATTAAATCACCGAAGTATATGAAAAATGATTGAAAATTCATATTTTTTTTTTACAGTGTAGGGAAGTAGGCGCTAAAACTGTTATTAGAAAAAATTGGCGTGCTTTAGCCAATTAGAAAGCTTGTTTTGCTTCACGTTTTGTCATTAGACTTTGGTATAAATTATCATCACCATAAGGACAGTACAGTCGGCACCACAAGTGCCTGAATTGCTAGTGAGTGGATTCTTGAGCTTAGTCAATCAAATCAATATAATATACAGTATTTTTTTATTCAACTCTGAGACGGTTTTTACCTCGGACCTACAGAAATCGCTAATGCATATGTTTGACCGGAAAAAATTTAAACATCTATTCTATATATATAATTCGCTAATGTCTGTCTGTCACGCTCTATTTAGGCAACTTCCCGTTGGAATTTAAAAATTTTTTTTTTTTTAGGTCTTTTTCGGCATCTAAGGCCATTTTACCCCATCTCTATTTATTTCAAATGATTTGTAGTCAAATCAAATGAAATAAATTTTTCTCGCTTGGGTTGGGAAGCGAACCCGGGACTCCGGTGCGAGAAGCTAATGTCTTCTCACTGAGCCACGGCCCCCCGGGGGAATTTCGAAATGAAATTTTATATGCATAAAAAGGACCTTCTCGGGATTATAGGAAATTTATTTTCATCCCGAAATTCCTATAACTTTTTGAGTTATTAATTCTTAAAGTTACGATTTCTCCCATAGGAAATGTATAGAGAAATATTTAAGTATTCTTTTCATTTGTATATTCTATGAATGTAAACAAATCTTCAAGTAGGCACTGGATTGTGAGTGGGAAAAAAGTGTGCGTGACCAGAGTCAGCTGGAGGGGAGTCCAGGGGGGGGGGCGAAGCGGCTAGTAATTAATAAATTTAACATCACTAGATAAAAGGAATAACGGAAAAAGTAAAAAGTACTGAGAGTTTTTTTAATAAAACAGAAGTTTTTTTTTTTTTATTTGACTCGAGATTAAAAAGGCTAGTATTTTTTAACTCCACTCAATAATAACAACTAAAAAAAAAAAAAAAAAAACCCTTTGAAAGGGATTTTCGTAAAGATCCCTTTGACGATGGATGGTTCATCGTTCTTTTTCCGGAATAACAAAAACAGAACAGACGAAAAAAAAAAAAAATGCTATCCAAATATATAAATAAATGCTGAATATAGGAAAAAAAAAAATTTCAAAGATAATTTATTAACTTTTTTTTTTTTAAATAAAAACAAAGCAACTTGAATAGAGTTCACAAAGAATTCATTAATGTCTACTCAGGGGTTAAAGAAGAGGTCTCAATGCGTGATAAGGGATGCAAACCACTCGCTCCCCTGTTTTTCTTAAAAATAAATAAATAACCTATCCAAAATGATTAAAAAAAAAAAAAACGTTGTCTAATTCAAACGAAATTTGAAGAGATTTTGATGGAAATGCACGTTTTGAAGTCCCCTGAGTCTGTCTGTGAACAGAATAATTATGAGATTGAAATTTAATATTTAAGTTAGGCACCCCCTCCCCCTGGGATGTGACACGAAGCTTTTGAACAAAATCGGCCAAAAATAAGTAAAGTAGTAGTTTACTGATGTACTTTTTAATAGGAAAAATGAATGAGCAAGCAGCTAGTTATATTTCAAATTTATTAATAAACCAGGGCCGACGTTTCGGTCACATATGGGACCATCTTCCAGCCCAGGTTAATGTCTGAAAATATATATATTCCTCGCCAAGTTATATCGGGCATACACAATTATACGAGGTTTAATCATGATAATGCCACAAATTTTATTATTATCATAGACAGAGAGTGAATGACCTGTCCATGGTATGATAATAATAAAATTTGAGGCATTATCATGATTAAGCTACGTACAATTGTGTAACTTGGCGAGGATTATATATATATTTTTTCAGAAAATTAACCTGGGCCTGGAGATGGTCCCTTTATGTGACCGAAACGTCGGCCCTGGTTTATTAATAAATTTGAAATATAACTAGCTGCTTGCTCATTCTTTCTATCTATTTGAATATCAACACTCAGCAATATACTTCTTTCAGATGTAATTTTTCAAAATCGTTGGAGCGAATTTTGAGAAAATCGAAAAAAAAAAAAAAAACTGAAAAATTACATCAGTAAAGTATTAGTACTCTTTGACCAATTTTGATTAAAAGCTTATTGTCACACCCTAGGTGGGTGCCTAATATTGTTACCGTCATTAATGATAAATTACGTTTTTAAATCCACTTTTTGGTAATCTGGCATGGCCTTCTTCAGGACTTAAAAAATCAGGATAAACATTCACACTTTTTTCTCACTCACACTCTGACACACACATTCACACAGTCTTTTCGGCAATTCAGGCCATATAGGACTTTATACGATAACCGTTGTTATTTATAAAGTCAATTGGGGCTTCCGGCATTTCTATTTAAGCTATTTGGTATGCAAATGGATTAAATAAAATCATCGGACTGCCTGGGATCCGAACCCGCGACGTTCGGTATAGAAGGCACGCTACCAACACCAGGCCCGAGGGCGGGTGCTTAACTTAAATATAAAATTTCAACTTAGTAGCTCAATTCCTTCATGCTTTAAATTGAATACACACAGAGAGACAGACAAAATCTCGACATAGAATTTTTGACATGAATCCAATACTTTCTCTCTCTATAGTTTAGTTTAGTTTAGTTTATTGATTCCATTTTTCCTTTACCTCTTTTTGAGGTTTTAGGGTTACAATTTTTTTTTTTTTTTTTTTTTTACAATATTTATATAGACTATTTTTTTACTTTCTCGTATCTCTATATATATGTTAATATATAGAGAGAGAAAGTATTGGATTCATGTCAAAAATTCGATGTCGAGATTTTGATGGATCTTCACGTTTTGAGGTCCCCTGAATCCAAAAAAGTGGTTTTCGCGACATGGTCTGTCTGTGTGTCTGTGTGTGTGTCTGTGTGTCTGTCTGTGAACAAAATATCTCAAGAACGAAAAGAGCTAGGAGGTTGAAATTTTATATTTAAGTTAGGTACCCCCATGGGACGTGACACGAAGCTTTTGAACAAAATCGACCAAAGAGTACTGGTACTTTCTGATGCACTTTTTTAGTTTTTTTCGATTTTCTCAAAATTTGCTCCAACGAATTTTTTAAAATTCAAAAATCAATTATTTTTAGATTCTCTATAAAATGTATATTCTCATTTTGTGATTGAAATCTTCTGAAGACCACTTTACTCTTGTTCTTCATAGGAAAGATAGGAATTTCTCCTATGGTTGCTATGGTAACAAAATATAAATATTTTGCCATACTTATAAATTTTACATCTTGAAAATCAAATGTACCGTACTGTCGGAAACTAAAACATGTCGACACAAAAATCTGGTGGACAAGCACAGTTCACAACTTTCGATTACCGAAGGTAAGAGAAAGTTGTGTGCTGTGCGGTCCACCAGATTACAATTTTCTTAATTTTCTGACTGTTTTCTTTTCTGCCTTTCTTCTTCTTCGCCGGGTTGTCTTTTCATTTGTAGTATTTGTCTTGTCCAATTTATTAAGTTTTTGTCTAATTTACCTTTTATAATTGTCCATAGTCTATTTTTCTTATATTAACATATATAGAGGTAAGAGAAAGAAAAATCCCGCAACGCAAAGACAAATCGAACGAGATTTTAATTCAATAAAATTATTTATATTAAAACAAAAACAACCAATTGGAAAATTAGACCATGCATGACGTTTTTTTTTTACTAATTCAGTAAAAAAAAAAAAAACTGGATTTCGAGTTCAAGCAAAAGTGTTCCTGAATGGAGTAAGAAAAAGAAAATATGCACTATTTAGTATTAATTATGATCTAACACATGTTAATTAGCGTGTAAATATACTAAATAAATTGCTAGTGTACATACAAGTTACTAGAAGAAGACGAATACTAGTTATTTTTTTTTTTATTAATCAGTTTCTCTAATTGGAAAAAAAAAAAATACTAATTGCGTTATTAATCAAGTGGCCACACGCAAAGTGTGAATAAACTACCGAGTTTATTAAAAAAAAAAGAATAATTTTTAATCTGATAACTCGGAATTCTAACATTTCGAAAATAAATCGATCAATAAAAACATTTGGTGTGAATGACACAACACGCATCTTCGATATTCGATTGTTGTGTGCAGTCATACCATATTTCTTGTGGCGATAATAGTCTAGGGCGCATTTAATGTCAGGGTATTATTATTACTAGTATAGGCTGATTATACAGGTTAATAGAAGAATTTGATTTTCGGTTTAAAGTGTGGTTTATTCGAAAAAATTGCAACGTTTCGACCACTCATTCTGTGGCCTTCTTCAGGTATAATTCAGATTCAAAGGTCGTTACATCTGTGACAATCTCCATGGGCTACCACATCTTGTTGGGGCCAACCCCTGTAGCGGAGGGGGTGTTTGCAATTAATATATACATAGATTATTAATTATTTAATTAAATAAAAAATTAAATTAATGTAGTGGATTGGGACGTTAAAAAAATTCCCAATGGGAAAAATATATATTTTTTTGTTTGTTTTTTTTTAATTTTGGACAAGCCGGGGGGGCAACGGTCCCCTGCCTCCCCTGGCTCACCCATACAATCTCATTTGATTTTAGATTAAATTCAATTGAAACCTTTGTAATTTTAGCTGAATTGTACCTGAAGAAGGCCACACGGGCTGAAACGTTGTAATTTTTACAAATAAACCACGAAAATTAGCTACGTAGGGCTTATAGCTGGCAGTGTGAGAGGAAGAGAGACTACAGGCAGCTAGTTGTATTTAGTTGATTATTGATTTGGCGTTTCGATCCGAGTCGGGATCATCCTCAGAACAGATGAGTGTTCATATATGTATATAGTATATAATTTACACTGATTTGTGTCTTGCGTGGTTCAATGTCGAAATACGTTTAAAGTGTATTATTTTACCATTCAAACTTATCATCTAGTGCAGCGTTTTCCAAACTGTGAGGCGCGGCACCGTCCTAGGGAGGCGCGAATATTAGCCGCAGCGAGCAATTTTCCAAACTCAGCCAAAATTATTTCTTTTATTGTGACGTTTAGGCCACTAGTCTAGGCCATCTTCAGGGCCGGAGGCGAGAATAAAAGAAATTTTAATTTCGAATTAGAGAATATTATCGCCTCTGGCTCTTAAGAAGGCCAAAACGTCACAATAATTTTGGCTACATAAAACTAGGAATTTTTTTTTTTTTTTGACTCCGCTTTAATATAAATTTATATTTTTTAGCATTAAAAATTTTTGTTTTTGTATTATTTTAGAAAATTCCGGAGGGGGGGGGGGGGGGGGGGGCGTCATATGATTAAATATTTTTAAAAGAGAGGTTGTAAAATAAAATTTGGAAACCACTTTTATTGAGTGTAATATTTATTATATTATAAATTTTATTAATAACATTAATATGATGTGGCTGTTATTATTCTCTGACAAAATATATAAGAGAACAAGACGTTTCGTCATCATCGTTTATTTAAGAGTTTTTTGAGTTCTTCAGGGCTCCTCTGCCATTTCTATGCTATATTAATGATTTGGCCAGGTAGAGTATCTCTTGCAGGCTTGCAGCTTGTTTTTTCTATTTGAACTAATATAGTTTTTTTATATTAGCCGCGGCGCCCGCCTTCTGACCTGAGGATGATCCCGACCGGGATCGAAACATCAACATGATGATAAATCAATAAAAAACGAAATACAACTAGCTGCCTGCAGTTTCTTCTTTTCCTGTCTAATTATCCTGATATTATTATTAAGTACTTTCTTGTGATTGTATTTATTAATAGTGATTTTTTAAAAACAGAGGAGACGCGATGTTTACATATCATAATTTTTATTTTAAAAAGCATCTAAAATATATATTGATCTGATACAGACTTTTCCCTATTTTAAAAATGATTTGATGTTTATTTAAAAAATTAATTTTAGAGAAAAGTTATTCAAAGATTTTATTCCTTGAATAGGATTAGGATAATATATTATGGCCTTCAGATCGTCCTAATCCCTGTTGCCTGTGTAATGGTATTAATTATTGACTATTATCTGAAATATAAAGTTGTTGCACTCTGGGTTTTGATTACGTCAATAAAAGTATAAATTTTAATAATAATGATCAATTTATTTATGAAAAAAAAAATAACGAATCGAGATTAACTTTCAAATTGGTTTATAAAAATAATGTGTGTCTTTTTATTAATCTTATTATTTAAATTTCATTAATTAATATAATTTGTTTCTCTTGTTTAGATAAAATAATCTCAATGACCTCGGCTTAAATTTTGAATATTTAAAAAATAAAAAAATGAAGTTAATCGAATTTATGGAATTCCTCAAACCGTGTATTATAATTTATTACTATTGAACACTTGGCCTGAAGAATTCCCTTTTTGCTGACCGAAATGTCTTTGAAATTATTTTATTTAAATTATTTAAATTATTATTGCTAGGTCCGTTTTAAATTATTATGATTATTTTTTTTATTTGATAAGTTAAGTTAAATTATTTTTCTTTAAAGTTTTAGTTCATTTAAATTCTTTTTAAATAATTATTATTTGGCAAGAAAATCGAGTGAGTTGGCTTATCTGTATAGAGATGTATGATGATTTGGTTGAGTTCGGGATCGATGTCTTCGGCGGCTATGTTGTAGTTTGGCTCGACGAAGGCAGCTTCCTGGTAGACCGAAATGTCGATCATCAGGATGTCAGAACTCGGTGTAGGACGTCAACTCGCAGATTCTTTGATTGTTGATTTTTTTGAGATGTGTTTTTAATTGTTTGATTTTTTATAATTGTTGTATTTTTCTTCCTTCTTCTTTTCTTCGTTTCTTCGTTCTTCGTTTCTTTTCAATATTATTTATTTTGTTTTTTTATGAATTTGATTATTTTTAATAAATTTGTTTGTTTTAATTATTATTTTGTATTATTTAATGTGTTAATTATTGAGCGCTTGGTATAATGGAGCTTTGTAAAATTTGAGCTCTCGAGTCTTCCGTCCCTTGCATTTTATAGTAAATTTTCACACCGCCTGACGTCAGCCTCGTCATTTGTCCTTCTGCCCTGACTTCTAGTAGCAACCAAATTTTTAATATCTCTGTACTTTGACTTGTTAATTATTGATTTGCTCATACAACTCGAAAATTCATGCCAAATAACAAATTTTGAATTACTTAAATACTAACTCACTCTCACTTTTTTAGGAAATTAGTTTAGACTTTGATTTTCTTGCCAATTTGATTAAAAAATATCATTTTCTGATAATTAGTATATTCTTATCATTTCTTTTTTAAATAAATTATTTTAAATATTTCCTAGAATTTTATATTTTAAGTGATTTTTCTATGGACCATTTCTCTGTGTTGGTACAATATATAAGAATTTTTTTTTTTTTTAAATCAATAAACGTGTATTTCCATTAAAGAATTTTTAACATTTTTATTACATATCTAGATAAGAGAAAGTAAAAAGATAATGATTACACTAATCACATCCGATTCCGAATTTTTTTATATATACACTGTAAAAAAAAAAAATCTTAATTTTAGTGTGTTTTGGAATACTAAATTTACAAATTTCCCTTGTAAATGATATCTACTATGCATTTATCTACTAAATTTACAAATGTTTACAACAAAAAAACATTTTAAAATTACAATTTTCTTCGAAAAAAAGAGTATGTATTGTAATTTTACAAACATTGTATAGTATTTTTCGTTAAAAATTGTATTTTTTTTTTCGAAAGCAGTTTAGGAATTCTAAAATTACCACACATTTACACTCTAATTTTCAAATGTCATTCTAAAATTACAATACATTTTCATTCTAATTTTCAAACGGCTTTCGAAAATTACAATACATTTGTAAATGGTTTTTGCAAAGACTTACTAAATTTAGTATGTTTTTGTGTAGGTAATATGCTTCCTAAACATTTGTAAAATTACAAAAAAAAAATTTCACAGTGTATAAAAACTCAATTCTCTTTTCTCTTAGAGATAGTCAGGAAAGAGGATTATACTCCAGAAGAGATATAAATATAATCCCAAGAATATGAGAAATGTCTGAATAAAAGGAAATTAATCAACTTCTTGAAAAAAAAAGAAAAGAGAAAAAAAATTGATATAAAATAATAAATAAAAACACCGAACTTGTTATAAAGCATTATTATAAAAAAAAAATCTAAAGAAGTATTCTAGATTAGAATTATTATATTTAACCCTCTTATGAACGAAATTCTGATTTATCAATTTTAGAATTCTAATATTTAGAGATTTTGGGATGATTTCTATTAGATGACAGTTTATTGTCAGAGAAATTCTTTTTTTTTTTTATACCTTTATATATTTTGTAAAGTTTGCAATGATTAGTTAAATTAATTACGGCATCACTTCAAATACTTTTTTTTTTTTTTAAGTTTGCAAGTGATTAATTAGATTTTACAATTGTTACTTTCTCTTACCTCTATATATATGTTATATATATATAGAGAGAAAGTATTGGATTCATGTCAAAAAATTCGATGTCGAGATTTTGATGGATCTACACGTTTTGAGGTCCCCTGAATCCAAAAAGTGATTTTCGCGACATGGTGTGTCTCTGTGTGTGTGTTCAATTTAAAGCATGAAGGAATTGAGCTAGGAGGCTGAAATTTTATATTTAAGTTAGACACTCACCTAGGGCATGAAAATAAGCTTTTAATCAAAATCGGTCAAAGAGTAATGATAGGATGTGACCTTAGATTAAAAGAGAAAGTATCCATAACCCACCATAACAAGCAATAAAAACTTAACTCTCTTACGAGAGAGAGAGACTATTGGTAAAATAATAAATTCCATTTCATGAGGGAGCTATATTTTGTAAAATCCCTTTGGAAATAATCCTGTTTTAAATTTTATTTTAGAAAACGACAAGAGAGAGAAGAAAGTAAAAAGAGATTTTATGAGAGCGATGTACTTATGTTATAATGCAATTATAAATAATTAAAGTTTTACTGTCCTAGTTTTTTATATTAGTGTCATGAATGCTGGCACGATACTTTTCAATAGGCTTGATCAGACTTATTAAGTTAATTAAAATATTTAAATGAGCGTAGTATAATTATATATAATAACGAGAAGTGAGTTTTATAAATTTTTATCTTATTCGTTTGGTTTAGGGAGGATTAAGGCGGCTATACACCTAACTGCAAACTTGACAAGCATGCATGTGCAATCTTTTTGTACAAGAAATTTTGCGCGACATTGTGCAGGGAAAATTGTAATTCTATTGTAATGGTAATAATTTATATTAAAAAAAACCCAAAATATATATTCTCTGTAGGCCTATAGTAGAAAAAATTAGAAACCGACCGAATA
Organism: Euborellia annulipes; assembly: GCA_023213315.1. Taxonomy (NCBI): domain Eukaryota; kingdom Metazoa; phylum Arthropoda; class Insecta; order Dermaptera; family Anisolabididae; genus Euborellia; species Euborellia annulipes. Next base: position 7,241 of record JAKCPI010026261.1, on the reverse strand, counting down.
TTCGGTTTCGGCCAAAAAGTAGCCGAAACCTGAGTCTGAAAAGATGGATTAGACTTCCATGCAAAAAAAAAAGGTCAAATATTTTTGCACTTGAGGGAGAAAAAATTTTCCGCAGGGCGGAAAAAATTTCAAAAAAAAAAAAAAAGATAATAGGGGTATTCATGATCTTGTATATACGACGTCCTATCGTCTTAAAAGTCTCCTATGTCTTATTTGAGTATACGATATACGACATTTACCTCTCGTATTGCTAAATAGTACATACGACGGCCACAGGTCTCTTATATCGGTGTCGTATGTTGCAAACCAATTCCCGCCTTTAGAAATGTCAAAGTTATATTCTAACCTAAAAAGTCAGGGGCATATATAAGGGGGGGGGCGAGGGCCCCCCCTCCCCGAAATTTCCCAAACATATATAGGGATATACAGATATCAGCGCAACAAATTTTTCCGCTAGATGGAAAACTTTGGTTCCGCAAAGGAAAAAAAATGTTCTTCAAAAAATTTCGTGTGAAAAAAGATTTAGTTTCTTAAAAAAAAAATTTTCCGCAGATAAATTTTTGAGTTCAGCCCCCCCCGAAAAAAATTTATATATACGCCCCTGTAAAAAAGTGTTTGTGCAGTTTGTGTTTTGTTTTCAAGTGTTTAGTGTGTTGTTTTGTTTGTTTCTCTTATTTATTTATTTAAAAATAAAAAAATCTGGTGTGGACTGGCGCACAGCAAAACTTTCTCTTCCACCTTCGGTAATCGAAAGTTGTGTTCTGTGCTTTCACACTCAGATTTTTCGTGTCGACACGCATTTAGTTCCGGCAGTAGGGGATATTTGAATTCAGATGTGAAATTTATAAGTATGGGAAAATATTTATATTTTGTTACCATGGCAACCATTTCTCCTATCTTTCCTATGAACACAAGGTAAAGTGTGCTTCAAACAATTTGAGGGCAAAACGAGAATATACATTTGAAAGAGCATCTAAAAATTAATTGATTTTTGAATTTTAATCAAAATCGTTAGAGCGAATTTGAGAAAATCGAAAAAAACTGAAAAGGATACATCAGTAAAGTACTAGTACTCTTTGGCCGATTTTGATTAAAAGCTTATTTTTCCGGTCCCGGGAGGTGTTTAACTTAAATATAAAAATTTCAACCTCGTAGCTCAATTCCTTCATGCTTAAAATTGAACACACACAGACACACACACAGACACACAGACACACAGACAGACAGACCATGTCGCGAAAAACCACTTTTTGGATTCAGGGGACCTCAAAACGTGAAGATCCATCAAAATCTCGACATCGAATTTTTGACATGAATCCAATACTTTCTCTCTATATATATATTACATATATACATAGGTAAGAGAAAGTAAAATGAATGAAATATGTGAGACAATTTTAAAAGAAAAATACTTTTAGTAGGTTATGAATGTTGTTCGATCTCACCGATAGTCATCAAATACTACATAGGACAAATTTATTTTTGGTCCGTTCGTTAACTTTTGTGCTAAACTGTTTACGATTTACGACAAAACACAAGATCATGAATACCCGTTCTGTATGTTCTGAAGATAGTCCCATATGTGACCGAAACTTCACTCCTGCTTGAGTTGAATCAATCAAAAGAAATAATCACGTTCTTTTTATAAAACCTAAGAAGGTCAAAAGTTTAATAAAAAATTGTGCCGTCAGGAAATGCAAATTAATTCTGATCCATTAATAAATTTCCCATAGGAAGTAATTAAAATTTTACTTTCTTACTTTGTATAGATATTCGTAAGGAAATAAAAGGAACTTTTGTGGTTTGTTTGAACAAGCACGAAATAATCTAGGGGGAGTGAGTATAAAGAAGTCCAAAAATAGGGTGGTGGGGGTGGGGGTGGGTGAAATCCAAGTATTGGGCGTATGTTCCCTTTCATCTCTCAAATGTTTGTGCTCATGTCTGAACTAGTGCCGTGTGTAATTATTTAAAGATGAAAAACAAATAGGAGGGGAAAAAAAAACCTCCTAAGAAGAGAAGGAAGTTTAAAAGACTCTTTTTTTTTTTTATTTAGAGATTGCTTATCACAATGAATAAGATGAGACATGGACTAAATTATAAAGAGAAGGGAGATAGCGATGTCCTGGGGAGTTCAAAGTGCGATCGTTTATCACTTAAGGTGCTTGGGGATAAATGAGAAAATCATTTAAGGGGGGGGAGGGGGGTGAGACAAAAAGGAGAGCTCGGGGCGGCTTAATCAAAATACGCAAAACAAAATTGCATGAAATATTTAAATATTCATTAAACAGCGAGATTATGCTTTTAAGCACAAGATTGATTACGATCAAAAAAATCTGGTGTGACTGGTCGCACAGCACACAATCGTCTCTTACCCTTCGGTAATCAAAATACACGTTTTAGGTCCCCTGAGATCCAAAAAAAAGGGGGTCCCGTCTGTGAACAAAATATCTCAGGAACAAAAAGAGCTAGAAGGTTGAAATTTTATATTTAAGTTAGACCACCTCCCGAACTCGTGTTAATAAGCTTTTAAACAAAATCGGCCAAAAAATACTAGTACTTTACTGATGTACTTTTTCAGTTTTTTTTTCAATTTTCTCAAAATTCGCACCAACGATTTTGTTTAAAATTCATAAATCAATTATTTTTTAGGTGCTTATTTAAAAAGTATATCAGTGAAAATTTTTCGTGGAAATCGTTTTAAGTATACTTTACTGATGTGCTCACGCATCTATAAATCGCGTGGTCAAGTTTGGAACTTAAGTGCTAAGTGGATTTTATAACTGGATAATCGTTAATAGGTAAATAAAAGAATAGCAGCTATTTATTGACCCACTAGGCTGACGTTTCGGTATTGGTCAAGACCATCCTCAGAGCTTGCGGGCTGTCAATATAGGCATACAAACAATATATTCCATAAACATTCGGTTACTGATATTTAAAAATTAGTATGTAAAATGATTGAATTACAATCTAAAAAAAAAATACAAAAATTAATAATATAAGCCAATTAGTTGAGTACAGGCACTGAGGATGGTCTTGATCAAGACCGAAACGTCAGACTAGCGGGCCAATAAATTAAATAATTTTAGCTGCTATTCTTTTATTTACCTATTAAGTGCTAAGGGCAACTATATATATCTCAACACAAAAAAAATCTGGTGTGACAAGTGTCGGATTAGGCTGTTAAAATTTCGGGGTCCTGTCAGCTAATAATTTTATCAATAAGATTTTATTACACAACTGTTTTAGAACCCCCCCCCCTCCCCCCTACCACACGAAATGTTCAAAATGTCCCCACGGAACTCGTGGAAAAAATTTTCATAAAGCATATACCACATTATGTAATTTTAAAATATGTTTATAAAGGGAGTGGTAAATATTACCCCCTACCCCCAAAAGAAATATTTATATATACTCCCCCACTTTTACCAGAAATCGCGGGTTCGAACAAAAATTTATTTAAATTGAATTGGCTACCAAAAAAAAAACAACCCACCAAAAGATTTTAAAACCCCAAAAGGGGGGGGCCCCCCCCAATGGCTAATGCGGCATGTGTGTGAAAGAAGTGGCCGAAGGGTAAGAGAAAGGTGTGTGCTATGCGACCACTCACACCAGATTTTTTTTTATACTATAGAAACGAAAGGGTTATTTTTTTTAATAAACATACTTTCAAATATTTCTTAAAAAAAAAAAAAGAAGAAGAAGAGAGTGAGTGATTGAGATAATAAAGAGAGAGAGAGAGAGAAAATAATTAATCACCAGGAAGTGGTTTTTGTTATTCTTTCCTTTTTCGGAGGGAGCGGGAGGGGGGGGGGAAGAATCTATCTATAGACAGACAAACAAAGGGAATATTCAAAATAATGAAAATAAATAAATTTACATATAAATGTGCGATTTAATTATTTTTTCTGGGTCCGCCCCGCCTTCGACGCCCGGGAGAAGAACCCAGGATTTCTAGATTCAAGGAAAACTCTCAGCAAAAATATATTTACATGCTAAATAATAAATTTACAGTTTCTGTATTTTTTTCAATGAGGAGTATTTAAATTTATATTTATTAATGTGCCAGGATGTTTCGGTCACATAAAGGACTATCCTCAGGAGTAAGAGATTGGTCCAGTGGTCATATTGGCAAAAGACATTATTAATTTAATAAATCCAATGACCAAATTAGACATGTGTTGAGTGAGTCTCGAATGAATAATGCCTTGCCCATATGACCAAAAAAAAAACCCCCCAAAACTAGTATTTGTGACCGAAACGTCGGCCCAAGCTCATTAATAAATATAAATTGAAATTCTACTAGCTGCTTGCTCAATGGAAAAATGAAAGCTTTTTGCATCCGTAAAATATAATAAATTTACGCCAACATTAAAATCTAGAAAAAAAAAAAAAATTCATTGAGGGAAAAAATATTATTCATCTTGAAAATGAAAATTTAAAACCACGTTGTGGTTCTCATTAAAAAATATTGAGGATATTTTTGGTCTGAAAAAGACCTGATGAAGTTACAATCACTGTCAAAACTTTCTAAATCTATTTGTAATTTTTTTTTTCTCAATAATAAGATTATCTAAAAAAAAAAAAATATTTTTATGACTCCCTAAGTTAAGTAACCAATTAAATTTGATGGAAAAATCAGCGTTATAATATTTGTCGTAAAATAAATAAAAAATCTGGTGTGACTGATCGCACAGCACACAACTTTCTCTAGCCCTTCCGTAATCGAAAGATGTGTTCTGTGCTTGTCACACCAGATTTTTCGTGTCGACATATATTTAGTTTCCGACAATATATTAGAATTCAAGATGTAAAATTTATAAACATGTGAAAATATTTATATTTTGTTACCATGGCAACCATTTCTCCTATCTTTCCTATGAAGCACAGTACAAGAGTAAATTGTGATTTAAACAATTTTGAGAGCAAAATGAGAGAATTTCATTGTTTTTATAAAAGAAAATGAAAAACTTTATTGGAAATTTTCTAGGTTTTAACCATGAAAGTTTCCATTAAAAAAATTATAATATTTTTTTTTAAAAACAATGAAATAATCACAAGTAGAAAACGCATGGGTGGGACTTAATATTGTCCCTCACTGGGGGTACCTAACTTAAATATAAAATTTCAGCCCCATAGCTCAAATGCTTCATGCTTAAAATTTAACTCACACACACACACAGACACCCCCGACAGACCATTTTGCGAAAATCACTTTTTTGGATTCAGGGGACCTCAAAACGTGTATATCCATTAAAATCTCGACATAGAATTTTTGACATGAATCCAAATACATCAACATATATAAAGGTAAGAGAAAGTAAAAGAATGCAAACAAGTAATATAGAAATAGGCGAAAACAAATCAATAATTTCAACTGCTACTTGATGAAACGAGCAAATACAAGAATAAGATTTGAATTATAATACATAAAGAACAAAACATATGTGATGAAAACATCTTTTTGAATTTTTAATAAAAAATGAAGGAGTGAAATGTTAATAAAAAAAAAAACAAACTCTTTTTGTAAAAGATATTTTCATTTTCGATCAAAAAAAAAAAGTCGTTTTCTTTTAATGGTAAAAATTCCCATGGGATTGAGAAATATTCAAGATCTGTAGCGATGCTTAGAGAGAGAGAGAAATAACGTCTTTTAAGGCCAAATCCAATTCAGCGCCCCCCACCCCCACCCCCCCCTGCATCCCATCACAGAGGCAAACCTCCAAATATTAAAATATAAAGAACTTTAAAAAAAAAGACTTCTAAGTTTCTTCTTTTAATTTCATTTTATTAATTAGAATTCATGTCTCGTTACTTCTTTCTTTTGTTAAATAATATTTGTCTGAGTAATATGAGAGGACAAGGGAATGGAAACGTTCACTTGTTCAAAAATATATAAGAAAGGGGTTAAGAAATTATCTTCAAATTAATCAGAGAAATTTTATTTAACCCTCCCTCTTCATCCCCATTAAAGTGAAATTTTGTTTCTTGACTTATTTATAATTTTGAGTGTTGCAATTATTTATATAATTTATAATTGTTTGTATTTGTAAGAGAAGAGCAAGTGTACAAAAATAGTATTTTCAAGCAAATGCTCCAAGAACTCAGAGCACATTAATAAATATATTCATTCATTCATTCATTCATCCCACTCCGAGGGGTTAAAGATATTGATAAATGTCAATATTAATGATCTCAAAAGTCAAGGGGTGCGGGTTCGGACCTCCAGGCAGACCGATTAAAATTTATTTCAATCATTTGATCTTTATAAATGGAAAGATTTGGCGTTAATAGAAAAATGTCGACATATTTGTCTTTGTTTTATTAAAATTGTAATTGTGCCCTCGGGGCTTGGTGTAGAGGTTAGCGTGCTAACCTCAGTTGCGGGTTCGGACTCCAGATAGTCCGATGATATTATTTAAGCCATTTGGATACCAAATGGCTTAAATAAGAATGCCTGGACCCCAAATATGTATATTAATCAATAACGGATATCGTTTTCTTAATAATGGCCTGAGTAGCCGAAAAGACAGTGTGAATGTGTGTGTGTGAAGTGTGAATGAGAAAAAAGTGTGAGTGTTGTATTTTATTTTTATATAACCCTTTTCGGGTACAGAGGCCATTTAGGGGTGATACAATTTATTTATTTAATTGAAAATACATAGCATCGATGGCTACCGGGGGGGGCGTTCCACACGCTGATTGCCGGGGGTCACCAATCCCGAGCTTTCGCCGTGCTTGGCAGTAATTGTTTATTAAAATGATATGCATTTGTGGTATTAAATTAGAAATTTTCACACATTTTGATTATTGCCAGCCGGCTGTGAAGATGGCCTAGACCTCGGGCCGAAACGTCAGCCGTGAGGGCGAGATTTAAAATATAAAGAATATTTGGCTTCATTCGTCTTGTTTTTTTTTTTTTTTTTTTTTTTCATGACTCCATCATAAATTAGAAATATATAAGATATATTTCATATTTAAGTGTTTAATAAATCACAGTGTGATTAAGATAGATTAGAACAGGTCTTTTTAAGAAGAAACAAAATAATTAACTATTTTTGACGCGCAGTGTATTTATTTGTTTATTCTCCGTTTAAGTTGCCGAAAAAAATTAAAAAAAAAATCTGGTGTGATAAGCACAGATCAGAAGTTTCGATTACCGAAGGAAAGAGAAAGTTGTGTACTGTGCGACCATCACACCAGATTTTTTTGTGTCGGGATACGTACAGTACGGTACATTT
>JAKCPI010026260.1:0-23904 GCA_023213315.1 Euborellia annulipes | reverse complement strand
AGTCAAAAAAACGAGAAGGGTTATAGCCAATCTTGTATTAATTGGAATTGATTTTCTCATATTTGTGTCTTTTTTGGCTATGTTGGAACCCTATTTGCATAAATTAAAACCTCAAAATCTCCTTTTGTCATTCTGCTGAAATTTTCAAATAAATAATCGTATGCAGTAATAATTCATTACTGATTAAATTGGGAAAAGTCTCTCTTATTTAAGTACGGTCTGATCCAGAATTTTCGCTTTTTTATCTTTTCTTCTTGTTAGCAATTATTAGATAAGCTGCACTTAACAAGAACATTTCTGTCGACCATATTTTCCAAACGTGTACGCACAGAAATCTTTAGGCAACACTTTCGTTGCCCGGCAATATGCATTTTTTATTGCTCGTGTACAGGCCCCTTAAGAGATTAAATAAACAATTTCAAGATATCTACAGCATAATGACAAATTAAAATCAAAGACTAGTAAAATGAATTTGTAAATACTCTAACATAATGTTTCAACTAGAGCCAACGGTTATCAGTTTAAAATTAATTTCCTAATTGCTTTTGAGGTTGTGACTGTGATGTGATTATAATGGAGAAACGGAGATATCAACCAAATTGGAATGATCCAGGTTCCATAAAACTTCTAGAATAAGACGTTTGATCCAATCTAATTGGAACATTTTATCTCTGAGCTTGGGCACAGATGCCATATAATTTTGTATGAAGCGAAAAGTTTTTATTATTGACAAATCCCGGTTTGCACTTGCACTATGTGTATAATACAAAATAACTGAAGATGGTCAAATAAATTCAGGCCGAAACGTCTTATTCTCGGAGTTTTATCGAACCTGAATCATTCTAATTTGGCTGATATCTCCATTTCTCCATTATAATCAATTTCTTAAAGCAGTACGATGCACTACTCAAAACACTCGCTAAAATACACTTTCAAGATTTCCGAGTTCTCTTTAAGTTTGAATAATTTTGTTATATGTACACAGTGTTTGGGAGCCGAGCGGGCACAAATTGAGCTAAACGTTTTGCTCGATGCCAACGCACACCGATCGAGGAAAACATTTTGCTCGATCGGTGTGCGTTCAGCCTAAGAGCTCAGTCTTGTAAATAACAAGTCCCTAGCAGCGGCGTAACCAGCCTTTGAGGGCGGGGGGGGGGGCAAAGCTTAACTAGGGCGCCGATTTTCCAGGGGGCTCCGCCCCCTGGACCCCCTTGCTCGCCTTCGGCGGGCAAATTTCTTGCATCCTGTAATTTCCTCAGCGAATTTGTTTATATTTACAAAGAATGGTAAAAGCCCTTTCATTTTGAGAAGATCGAAAAAAATGAAAAACTACATCAGTAAAATACTAGTACTTTTTGGCCGATTTTGATTAAAAGCTTATTTTCACGGTCCCGGGGGTGTTTAACTTAAATATAACATTTCAGTCTCATAGCTCAATTCCTTCATGCCTAAAAAAATTTTGAATTCCAAAAAATTAAATATTAAGGCTTATACGAATCCTGAGTAAATCTCCACAGCCATAAAACATCAAATTAAGGCTTATATATTGCAAAATAAAAAAAATTTTAATTAAAAAAGCCTCTAAATACGTTATTTATTATTTTTGGAATTAAATTCTTTTAAAATAGTAGAATTCAAGTTGTAATATAATTTTAAAAGAAAACAATCAATTTTTTAAGACAATCGTAGAAAAGAATATGATAAAATCACATTCGCTGGGCTATATCTTAGAGGCCGTAGGGCGCCTATGCCGGTTTCGGGGGCGCCAAGGTCTCGATGCGCCTGGGGCGGGGGGGGGGGGGGGGCTCGAGCCCCCCCTCGCCCCCCCTGGTTACGCCACTGGTCCCTAGTTCGATTCTTGTGGGGGACATTTTTTTTTTAATTTCAATTATATATCTGTATATACTGAATGCCTCATATTAACATATATCAAATTGAAATAATTAAGTCAATGTTCTGCCGAATTAAAATCAATTATCCCACCCAATGCAACATATACACGGAACACAAGGGAGGCATCGTCCCAGCATCCCTATGCTCTTCAGATCACGACTAACAGAACTCAATTCCAATCTTCCTTTGTCCCCTGATTGGAACAAGCTCCCTGCGTCTATCTTCGCCAAAACCTACAATCTTCAGACTTTCAAGTCTAATCTCAACAGGCATCTCCTCAGTTCCCGCAGTTGAGTTCCCCTTTAGGTCTTCGGACCTTATGCACCCATTCCAAAAAAAGGGTAGATTAACATCTTTTAATTTTAAATACCACTCGCTACTACAATTCTCACCGTTCTGCCCATGTCGTTACACATCAAATTTCATATATAAAAATATGTCCAACGACTCGTTTTATTTAACAATAAGATGTTTTCAATTTTTTACTTTCTCTTACCTATGTATATATGTAATATATATATAGAGAGAAAGTATTGGATTCATGTCAAAAATTCGATGTCGAGATTTTGATGGATCTTCACGTTTTGAGGTCCCCTGAATCCAAAAAAGTGGTTTTCGCAACATGGTCTGTCTGTCTGTGTGTCTGTGTGTCTGTCTGTGAACAAAATATCTCAATAACGAAAAGAGCTAGGAAGTTGAAATTTTATATTTAAGTTAGGCACCCCCATGGGACGTGACACGAAGCTTTTGAACAAAATCGACCAAAAAGTACCTAGCACTTTACTGATTCACTTTTTCAGTTTTTTTCGATTTTCTCAAAATTTGCTCCAACGATTTTTTTTTAAATTCAAAAATCAATTATTTTTTAGATTCTCTTTAAAATATATATTCTCATTTTGTGATTGAAATCTTCTGGAAGACCACTTTACTCTCGTACTCCATGAAAAGATAGGAGAAAAATAGTTGCCACTGGTATCAAAATATAAAATATTTTCCCCATACTTATAGATTTTACATCTTGAATTCAATTGTACCCTACTGTCGGAAACTAAATACATGTCCACCCAAAAAATCTGGTGTGACAAGCACAGTACACAACTTTCGATTACCGAAGGTAAGAGAAAGTTGTGTGCTGTGCGCCAGTCACACCAGATTTTATATCAAATTTCAATTTATTATACAGTAAATATTCGTATTTTCAGTGTGTAGCCAGTAATAATTAAAAATTAAAGATTTGAATTTATAATGACAAAATATTACGATTAAAGATGTTGATAATAGAAGTGGCTGTTCAGCAATTAGAATGATGAAGGAAGAGAGGATGTCAGCCAAAAAAAGGAGCCTCTATCGAATAAAAATCTCCAATCAGAAAACGTTTCGGGTTTAATTAGATAAAACCATCATCAGTTCTTTAGAGCTGAAATGAGCATAAAATAATAATTGTAATACAACAACATAAAATATTTTTTAAATTATAAAAAACATCAGATCTTACATTATTGGCAATCTCAAGATGCACACCATTGAGATGCAGATAGAGTTGTTATATATAAACATATACAAAATTATATAAAAAATACAAAATTTGCATATTAGTTGTATGATGCTCATTAGTCAACACGGCCAAGTCTCAAATGTATATAAAATTTAATTATCAAATACAGTTATTATATGATAAATACTGGGGAAGCAATGAACCCTCAGTACATTGACCCATAATACATCTTAATAAAAACGAAATCTCACAAAGCGTGCATTTGACCTATTTGAAAACATATTATTTATTTGCAATTGACAATTTTATAAATTAATTCATAATATATTCTCAAATTACAAACAAAGTTATAAACAATTTTTATAATATTTACATCTGGGCGTCTACCTTATTTAAGATTCCCCACTAAGATTTATGTGGGGCAAACATCTCGCATGTTTTCGTTGCGAAAAAAGGGAACATGAATTGAGTATAAAAAAATATTAAAACATCGACAGCTCTGAGTTCTCATGCGATTGAATTTATGCATGGATTTGACTTTGACAACGCAGTCATTCTGATGAAGGTGGACAACACATATAAACGTCTGGTAGCAGAAAAATGTTTTATAAAAACATATGGACATAGGGCATTAAACTATCAGACTGATTGTATTGGCCTTAGTAATGTATATTTGTCCATCTTAAATAATGTAGACGCCCAGATGTAAATATTATAAAAATTGTTTATAACTTTGTTTGTAATTTGAGAATATATTATGAATTAATTTATAAAATTGTCAATTGCAAATAAATAATATGTTTTCAAATAGGTCAAATGCACGCTTTTGTGAGATTTCGTTTTTATTAAGATGTATTATGGGTCAATGTACTGAGGGTTCATTGCTTCCCCAGTATTTATCATATAATAACTGTATTTGATAATTAAATTTTATATACATTTGAGACTTGGCCGTGTTGACTAATGAGCATCATACAACTAATATGCAAATTTTGTATTTTTTATATAATTTTGTATATGTTTATATATAACAACTCTATCTGCATCTCAATGGTGTGCATCTTGAGATTGCCAATAATGTAAGATCTGATGTTTTTTATAATTTAAAAAATATTTTATGTTGTTGTATTACAATTATTATTTTATGCTCATTTCAGCTCTAAAGAACTGATGATGGTTTTATCTAATTAAACCCGAAACGTTTTCTGATTGGAGATTTTTATTCGATAGAGGCTCCTTTTTTGGCTGACATCCTCTCTTCCTTCATCATTCTATTACGATTAAATATTTGAAAAATTAATATTTCAATTTTATCAATTCAATATACAAGATATAGAATTAAAATAAAAAAAAAAAAATGTCCCCAACAAGAATCGAACTAGAGACTTCTTGTTTACAAGACTGTAGCTCTTACCCGCTCGGCTAATTGACATTGTTGACAACAATATTATTCAAACTTATAGAACTCGGAAATCTTCAAAGTCGATTTTCTCGAGTAGTGCATCGTATTGATTTAGGAAATTGATGTCAAGATACTAATCTTCAAATCCTATGAGTTTAACAAAAATCTGTGACCCACAACCCTGGGGCCCTTTGTAAGATACAATTAATCTCGCGGGGGTGTTCCAGCCCCTTGGCCTTCTGAGAAGGGTGGAAGAGGCTTTTTTTTTGTTTTTTACTAGCAATTAAATGGATATTGTACCTTCTCGTATAAAATAAATAAAAAATCTGGTGTGAATGCTCGCCCAGCACACAACTTAACTAATAGTAATTGAAAGTTGTGTTATGTGCTTGTTTCACTAGATTTGTTTGTATCGACAAATAAATGATCGAAGCAGCTATTTTCAATTTATTATATAAGCATGTCCCGACGTTTTGGACTCATATAGGACCATTATCAGGACCATACCATTATTAGGATATTTATCAACATAAAAAGAAAACTTTAATGAATCTAACTAAAAAAAAAAATGGGCGGTTTCTCTGATCCTACCTTAGAGCCGGAACGTGCAATAGTTCCAAGATTGTTGATCAATTCTTCTCGCGTCATGCCAATTCCAGTATCCTAAAGAAATAAATTGAAATTTATTATTTATTACAAAGCTGAATGAATAGAATATTTATAAAATGATAGCCAACCTGAATGGTGAAAGTGAACGATTGCTTATCAGTTCGGAGATAGATTTCCAAAGGTTTTTCTTGTTCACTCGAACTTGAACTTGACGCCTGTTGTTCCAGTCTCTGTAAACGTAACTTTTCCAATGCATCGCTTGCATTTGAGATGAGTTCACGAACGAACACCTGCAATAATCAATAATAACAAGAGTGAATGGTTATCAATGTTACACCGAATTGAGGAAATTGCAGATCGCTTGTATTAGGAGGGAATTTGGGAAAGTAGCCGTATTTCGGATACTTTTTGTTTTTACTAAATAAAAAGTACTAGCAACATGATTTTTAGCTACATTTTGATTTCTAAACATAATTCACTTATTTATATACTAGACTAAACAATCTAGAGGCAATATTTCAATCACGTTAATTTTTTATAATTAAAAAAAAAATTTTTACATTTTTACACTTTTGAAAAATTGACGCCTAATATCGGATGACGGGTATCGATAAAGGAAATAAGCCGTGAAAACAACATTTGAGAAAAAGAAGTTGAAAAAAAGTTTATTAAGAGGTATAAAATCAGAGTACAAGATCAAAATTTGCAACATATACTGTGCTGTGAGTCATTTGAAGAGCAATGCCCTCTCAGTTTCCTCCTTCTCATTTGATCCATAGCAATTCACTTCATATCCACTGTTGGGCATGTTTATCTTGCTTGTATGGTTGAAGACAGTAAATACACTCCTCGTCTGCGCTGTCCCCGTTGTCTATGGATGTCTCATATTAGGGACCAGAAACTATCCGATATTAGGAGCCAACACGTTTTTACATTTGAAGGAATCTATTCTCGAAACTATAACAGCTAGCTAAAAAAATAAGTGTATAATAAAATTAATGTTCTTTTCCAATGTAATTACCACCATAGCAGTTTGAACACATCACTTTTAGTAGTTGCTGTAGTATAGCTGTGAAGTGCCTCCTCCAAAATATTCATAAATTCAAAAACCAAACAAATATTTTTCACAACTTGTACTGACAACAGATAACGTCACTATCGGATAGAGGAACCTAGAAGCACTAGTTAAATTTTTTTCGCTTCGTTGCAGCATCCAGGAGAGCCAGAACCTTGGTATCCGATATTGGGCGCCTATCCGATAATCGGCTACTTTCCCTTACTATCTTTCACGCCAGTAGCGTTTTCTGTGCCTTTCGTATATGTTTTTATAAAGGGTTTTTCATTAAGAGCGGCGCATTTTGTTTTTACTTTCTCTTACCTATGTATATATGTAATATATATATAGAGAGAGAAAGTATTGGATTCATGTCAAAAATTCTATGTCGAGATTTTGATGGATCTTCACGTTTTGAGGTCCCCTGAATCCAAAAAAGTGGTTTTTGCGACATGGTCTGTCTGTGTGTCTGTCTGTCTGTCTGTCCGTCCGTCTGTCTGTGTGTCTGTGAACAAAATATCTCAAGAAAGAAAAGAGCTATGAGGTTGACATTTTATATTTAAGTTAGGCACCCCCATGGGACGTGACACGAAGCTTTTGAACAAAATCGACCAAAGAGTACTAGTACTTTACTGATGCACTTTTTCAGTTTTTTTTCGATTTTCTCAAAATTCGCTCCAACGATTTTTTTTTAAATTCAAAAATCAATTAATTTTTAGATGCTCTTTAAAATGTATATTCTCATTTTGCCATTGAAATATTCTGAAGACCACTTTACTCTTGTTCTTCATAGGAAAGATAGGAATTTCTCCTATGGTTGCTCTGGTAACAAAATATAAATATTTTCCCAAACTTATAAATTTTACATCTTGAATTCAAATGTACCCTACTGTCGGTAACTAAATATATCTCAACACAAAAAATCTGGTGTGACAAGCACAGTTCACAACTTTCGATTACCGAAGGTAAGAGAAAGTTGTGTGCTGTGCGACCAGTCACACCAGATTTTTTCAATTAAATATGCAAATGATTTTTATAGTGATTGAATATTGTTATAGCTGTAGTATTATGTTCAAGATGATAAGGAATAAATCCCAAAGAAGAATGCAGCCAAATTTATTTCAAATTAAATGAAATAAATTTGGCTGCATTCTTCTTTGGGATTTATTCCTTATCATCTTGAAAATGATTTTTATTTCAAATTAAAGTACAATCTATGCCACTAATTATGGAATACGACATAGTTAAATGTCCGCCGCGGAAGCGCTGGCACGCGTGATTACGCTGGAACTAATTTTTCATGAGCACACAAATTCGACGGATTTCGCGTTGGATGTTGGCTTGCAGCTCTTCCCAAGTTGCTGGATTGTTAGCATAGACCAGCGATTTAATGTATCATAAAGTATCATAAAGGCCTCCTTTTTTTCTTAATTATTTATATTAAGAATTTTGTTTTTATCTATTTCATAATTTTAGGGTCTTTTTTAATATTCAGCTCTTCAACATGGTTTATTAGATGGGTAGGTCTTGAATTAACCCCAAAGAAAAAAATCCAAAGGGGTTAAATTGTTGCGTGAGATAACTCGCTTGCCGAACTTGGTCTTCAATAATTCGATTGTCTGTATGACAGGTTGTGCCGTCTTGTTGGAAGAAAACACAGTTCATAGCGACGAGCTGGTCCCGAAAAATCTTCACAAACTGGTCACACTAATGTTCAACGCGAATGGAAACGACTCACGCACATTATCTCGAACGGTCGAGATATTTTCTTCATTTACGTTGTTGCACAGGCACTGAGACATTATGTTGAATAATTTGCAAACATTGTTGAAATGTGTATCTCTCCATGATTAAATGGCATAGACTGAAGTTTCAAACAGTCAAAGAATTGCCAGGCTAACTTCACTCCTATTCCAGAAATGTCAAAAACAAAATGAGTCGTTCCTATTGTAAAACCCTGTACGTTATTTCTGTACTTGAATATGTATATAGGGCTAATTTATTATCTATTTAACTATTAAATTCATTTTCTTTCTCTCTTTCGTGTTTTTACAGATTGATACTTGAGCGTCCTGCCTACAAATACTAAGCAAAACTTTGTCTTCAGAGTTGCCAAAGCACGAGCTCCAGGTCTGCGTTTGCTCAGATCCAGATTTCCTACAATTTCTACATTTTGGTATGTAGATTGATAATTTACTTATAGGTACTTGGATTAATTCATAATAGATTAAAATATGACAATTTTTCCTCATCCTATTATTTAAAACCCAGTGAAACCTCACATAAATTATAAAACCTACACCACCTTCCCTCTAAACTATAAATTTGTATCATTACTTGAAACGCGATTTAATATTCCCTTCCTCATGATGTTTGCAAAACTAAAAGAATTCGGGAATGACTTCCCCTATACTCTACTCCTGTGGGATTATCATACACTTTAATTGTAGATTTGTATCCCCCCCAAAAAAAAAAAAAACAATGTGATGTGCTCAGTTATTTCATAATATAGACCTAAGCCTATATGAATAATATTTTATCCCAAAAAATGAGGCACCCGCAGGGGTCGAACCCATGTTCCCCTGAGGTTTATAGGTTCAACTCCCGCGAGCGCCTTATTTTATCTATTTACAAAATTATGGCTCATAAATTAATATCGCGAAATTGATATTTTCTAATTTCTAGAGAAAATTATTCCCAATTTAATGATTTGCTGCTTGATGACTCTAGGCCATGATTGGCGAACATTTTTGAGTCGTGGGTCAAATTTTGTTCAGATTTTTTCAGTACTACACTGTTAAAAATCTTCAAGAAAACTTCCTATACAAGTATAGGAACTCTGTTTCATAAACTGTTTATGAATATATATGAGAAAGTTCAATTTGTTGCCAACCTAACAAATTTCTTGTATATTTTAAAATTAATTATTTTGGTAAAAATTGTTAATTTTAATTTTTTATAGCTATTTAGTTGAATTATTTTATAAAAATTATTTAATTAGTATGATTTTAATATACTTCATAATTATTTAAATAGTTTAGAGCGCGAATTTCAAACCAGAATTTAATAAATTTAGATTTGTGAAATAAATTTTAAAAGAATAATTTCAAGTTTCCTTAAAATAATTATAAAATAATATTAATAAAAATTCCTTGAGGTAGTCGAGTTATTTGAGAACGTTTAGACCAGTGATTCTCAACTTGTAGCGCAGTGCACTTTTAACGATTTCAAAATTTGGCGGCACACAAAGAAAAAGATAAGTTTAAAAGTTGGTAATTTGTTCATATACTTTTATTTTCATATCCTGGGTATATTAATATTAAATCACCGAAGTATATGAAAAATGATTGAAAATTCATATTTTTTTTTTACAGTGCACTTTTTGAGTTTCTGTGATTAGCAATCGTTGGTCAGTTAAAAAGCTTGCGTAGGTCAGTTTCTGACCTACGGGTCATAGGTTCGTCATCACTGCTCTAGGCCTTCATCCATTTCTCTTTTACTCAAAGAGCATAGACGTATAAGTCATTCGTATTTCACTAATCGTTATTAACTTATCTCCATTAAATCTCCTCTTTTATGTTATGCATATTCTTCATCACTTCATATTGCTCTCATCTTTTAATTTTTGGTTGAAATATTCATTAGATTTTCATGTATCCTTTGTCTAAAGAGATTAATACAATTTTTCCATATTGAATTTTAAAATTTCCTCAATGAAGAGAGGCGTAAAAAGAGGAGATATAAAAATAAAAATATTTAAATAAGATGGAGAAGGGTACAATAATATTATTTCCAACAATTAGGTTAGACTAACGGGAGAAGATGTTAGCCAAACGGAATAAAATAAAAATCAAATAAAAGAAAACGTTTCGGTTTTAATTAATTAACAATTTGAAAATATAGATTTGAATTAGTAATCAAAACATCTCGATTCTTTTCGGACTTAACTAACTTGTAAGTCATAGAGATATATATCTAACAAAGCTGTGTCCAAACATCCAATGGCCCCCGGGAATCGAACCCAGGATCTCCAGCCTTTCTGGAGGATTCCCGGGGGATGTTTGGCCTCTCGCATAAATACACTCAGTTAAATAATTATATTGTGATCATTTGGAAATTTAAAAAATCTGGTGTGACTGGTTGCACAGCACACAACTTTCTCTTACCTTCGATAAATGGAAGTTGTGTTCGATGCTTGTCACACCAGATTTTTTTTGTGTCGATATATATTTCGTTTCAGGAAGGATATAAATGCAGGCAGCCAAGAAATAAAAAACGCTCTCGATTCCCTTTGAATGTCCAGACGTTTCGGGCAAAATTTATTCGCCCATCCTCAGTGAACTATTCTCATTTATCATCATATTGTTACATTAAATAGAATACGCAGTAGAACCTAACAATCACTATGTATACCAAAGGAGACTTAACTCTCTCCCACTAGAATAGTTCACTGAGGATGGGCGAATAAATTTTGCCCGAAACGTCTGGACATTCAAAGGGAATCGAGAGCGTTTTTTATTTCTTGGCTGCCTGCATTTATATCCTTCCTCAATATATTTTCAGCCATTAAACATTATTATATTTAGTTTCTGCTGATATATTAGAATTCAAGATATAAAATTTATAAAGATGGGAAAATATTTATATTTTGTACCTTGGCAACCATTGCTCTTATCTTTCCTATGAAGTGCAAGAGTAAAGTGTGCTTCAAATAATTTCAAGGGAATTTTAAAGAGCATGTAAAAAATAATGGATTTTTGAATTTTAATCAAAATCATTGCAGCGAATTTTGAGGAAATAAAAAAAAAAGAACATCCTTAAAGGAATAGTACTTTTGGGCCGATTTTGTCCAAACGCTTTGGATTCCTTCTCAAAAGGGTACCTAACTTAAATATAAAATTTCAACCTCCTAGCTCTCTTCGTTCTTGAGATATTTTGTTCATAGACAAAACATTTTGTGGGATCCACTTTTTTTAGTCACAAAACGTGTATTTCCATCTCGACATCGAATTCAATATTTTCTCTCTATAAAACAGTAGGCCTATATATTAACAGATACGTTTATCATTTGGTTGGCTCTACAATACAATTTTTAAAACAGTTAGCGGAATTACTTGGAATTTAGAATCTTGAGGTTTTAAAAACTCCGTAAATTTAAATCGTTGACTAGAAGAGCTTTAGCTATTTGTGGAATCCGTCATTAGAATATTAGCTCTCAATAATTAAATAAATAAAAAATAATATTCATTTGAGGTGATTGACGGTGGAGATGAATCCCCTGGGGGTTTAGGAGATGTGCTAAGCTAAGCTAAGCTAAGCTTGATCAATGAATAGCTGGCAATGCATTGCATGGCATTGGCTTTTGGAAAAGGGAGAGAGAGGGAGGGAGGGTGATGCAACTTGGGGTGAGGTAGTCTGGGCCGGGGGGGCGGCTGAACGGCGCCGGGGTCGGCGCCCCCCAGGGCTGTACCCCCTGGACCCCCTTACACAGTCCACTCCCTTTGCTCCGTGTATTGATCAACCGGACTCGGCAGCCGGGCGCTGCGCTGCATTGTTAGAGAGAGAGGCTACTAACCGAATTAACTGCTTGCTGGGCCTATCAATTTACTTGCCAATCCATTCCGGGCCTCTTGACTTCAGAGATGTTCACCCCCACCCCCACCTCCCTTTTCTTTCATTATTAAAATTTACAAATAAAGAGAGAAAAGAAATTGAAGATTTCAAGATTACTTTATTAGATACACTACTAACCGAAAGTTGGAGGCAAGTTGCAATCTATAAAAAGTAAAAAATCATTTAAACTCTATATACATGAGTAGTGAGGATATACAAGGCAGCCAAAAGCAATAAAGAAAAATATATTTTTTTTTAAATAAAAAAACATTCGCACTTTTTTCTCATTCACACTCACATTCACACACTCATTCACACAGTCTTTTCGGCAACTTAGGCCATTTAAGACTTTAAACGATATCCGTTAATGAGTATTATACATATTGGGGTCCAGGCATTTTTATTTAAGTCATTTGGTATCCAAATGCCTTAAATAAAATTATCGGACTGCCTGGGGTCCGAACCCGCGACGTTCGGTATAGAAGGTAGACACGCTACCAACTACTCCAAGCCCCGTGGGCAAAAATATATTTATCTTTAGCTTTATTTCACACGTTTGTCGACGTTTCTGCCGATATTCTGGCCTTCATTAGGACAAAGTGCTGTTTACCTCGAGCTCATAGAGGCTCTTGGCAACTCCTGACAATGCGTTTGTGCGAACGACTTCTGGTTCAATAGTGGTGAGTCATGACATCCGACGAATGTTTGCACAAACGCATTGTCAGTTGCCAAGAGCCTCTATGAGCTCGAGGCAAACAGCACTTTGTCCTGATGAAGTGAAACGTCGACAAACATGTGAAATAAAGCTAAAGATAAATATATTTTTCTTTATTGCTTTTGGCTGCCTTGAATATCCTCACTAGTCATTATACATTCAGCCACTGCTGAAATTAATCTATACCCCAACAGCACAAAATATTGCAGCAATGTTGCAGAAACATTGCGAATCTTGGCAACATTGCAGCGGCAATATTCCAAACTAGCAATATTGCTGTTTGAGCTGCAATATTGAATCAATGTTGCCGCAATATTGTCAACATTGAGCAAGATTGCAATATTCCGTGCTGTGTGGGTATACATGAGTATATAGTGTCTGTCTGTTTTTCCGTCTGTGATGCTCTATTTGACAAACTTCCAGTAATTTCGCACAGGTAAGAGAAAATGTTATGGAGAGTAGGAAAAATACTCTGGTCTCAAAATCCTCAAAAAATTCCTTTATATCAAAAATTTTACCCATTGAAAAGCATTGAATTTACCCATATTTATATATTTAATTTAATTCGAAGAGAAGTTGCTGTTGATGTTATGGAATGGAAAAGAATAAGTACAGGTGCAGCAAATGAAGAGAGCCTTTGGATGCCAAATGCCGAAAAGGAGACGTTTCGGACAAAATTTATTCGTCCATCTTCAGTCCTCGTTGGCTTATAAATTAATTAGGCACAAAGTTGTCATTGTTGTTTTGGCACGAATTTGTGCGCATGTATATTTTTTTATAAAAACAGGCGAGTGTCAATGTTTCGTGAGTGTCTATAAGATATTATCTTATCGCCTGTTTTTATAAAAAAATATACATGCGCACAATACGTGCCGTAACAACAATGACAACTTTGTGCCTAATTAATTTATAAGCCAACGAGGACTGAAGATGGACGAATAAATTTTGTCCGAAACGTCTCCTTTTCGGCATTTGGCATCCAAAGGCTCTCTTCATTTGCTGCACCTGTACTTATTCTTTTCCATTCTATATATTTAATTTCTTGAATTCTAATATATCGGAGGAAACTAAATATATGTCGACACCTTACCTTCGGTAATCGAAAGTTGTGTGCTGTGCGACAATCACACCAGATTTTTTATTTTATTTTTGTTGTTATTAAAACTTGAAGTAGCTTTTTTTTCTTCGGAAATTTATTACCTCAAATCGTCAAAAATTCTTGAAAATTTCTCCATTGACAATCATTGGGTGAATTATGCCCTAATTTTCCATATCAACGCTCTAATTAGCAGTGTCTAACACCACTTTTTTTCGAAAATAATTTTTTTTGTATTTTCTGTTGAAAAATATCATTCTCCTTATGCCTTGAACTGGGTAAGAGCGTAATTCAAATTTTTCAGTTCAAAAAGTGTTTAACAGGGGCTCTAACAATGACAATGAAATGAGTTAGGCACTTCGTTAATTAGAACGTCGATATGATATTTTAATCGGAGAGAAAAAAAAATTTTATGGCATCGAATTTTGAATAAAATCTTAAATAAAAAATTTAAAAAGTAAAACTT
Organism: Euborellia annulipes; assembly: GCA_023213315.1. Taxonomy (NCBI): domain Eukaryota; kingdom Metazoa; phylum Arthropoda; class Insecta; order Dermaptera; family Anisolabididae; genus Euborellia; species Euborellia annulipes. The sequence goes on along the minus strand of JAKCPI010026260.1, from coordinate 9,561 downwards.
AAAAACAGTTAAAATATTAATATACTAGAGGGCGGCGCCATGGCGTCTAGTCAGGGGATCTTCTTCACCCCCCCCCCCCCCCCAAATGACTTGGGGTGGAACCCCCGCCTTCCTTAATCAAGTACCGGTACTGCAATTTGTCAGTCAACCCGTTTCAGACAGTTAATATAAATAAATACATATATCTAGCATTTCAGGGTTAATATAAAAAATTTCTCTGACAAAAACAAATACACAAAAAGTGAGTTTCAAACAGCTTTCTGATAATTAAATTACAAAAAAAAATCTTTTTTTCTAAAAATAAAAAAAAAAATAAAATAAAATCCATCCTACTGTGAAAGTATTATTATTATTACATAAAATATAAAAATATATTTCTTTAACTTCAAAAGGGTTGAAGGATGAAATATTTTTTTTTTTTATTTTTAATTTTAAAATGATAAAAAAGATTTTCTTTACAAAGACTAATTTAAAAATAAATTTTATCATCTTTGAATATGTTTTTTTTTTTTTAATATGTTTGAGCTGATGGAGATTTAGTCAACAAGTGGCACAGTGTGGGAGAAATCGAAAAAAAAAATAAATTTGCATCTCAATTTATTAAATACTCTATACAATAAAATTAATTATGATGATTAATCGTGATTCACCCCCCCCCCCTTCCGTGCAGAGAGGCTAGAGATGTCAATATTAAAGGCAGGTTCGGATCCCATATAGTCCGATTCCAAAAAAAAATATTTTTCTCAAATCTCGGAGGGGGGGAGTAATTACCCCCTTTACCCACCCCTTGACGTCACCGATATTTCCCGGTCCTAAATGTGTTCTAGTCCAGCCCTGTTGGTAGCTGATATAATACAAAAGCCAAGCAGTCTTACAACCGTTGATACAAAAAAAGAGCAAATGATTGAATTTGTAATATATTCCATGAAACAACGTGTGTACTCTAACTAGAACTTTACACATATGTAACTAATTTTTTTAAGGATTTTTCATAACATTAAGATATTTCAAAGTCGATGAGCACCCCCCCTTGTATATAAGATAGGGGGCTGAAATTTGAACACATAATAGGAATGGTAGGTGTAACAAAACATAGGGGTGGCAGACAGAGGCGTATCGAGACATTTGGGGGCCTGGGGCATCACAAGAAGAGGGTGGGGGGGGGGGGTACAAGAGTTCCCCTGAGGAAATTTTTTTTTTTTTGCCGCCTTGCGAAAAAACTTTTTTCCAGCCTAAGGAAAATTTTTTTCCCCTGCTGTGAAAATTATTTTTCTTTTTTTTTTTTTAGGAACACGAAATTTTTGCCGCCTTGTGGAAATTTTTTTTTTCCCCACCTGTTGAAATTATTTTACCTTTTTTTTTTTGGGAAACGAAATTTTTCGCTGCCCCGGGGCCTCTCAAAGACAAATATTTGGGGGCATATGCCGACTCGGGGCTTGGGGTGGACCCACCCCCCTCGGTACGCCTCTGGTGGCAGAACTTATCAATAAAATTTTTTTGCCATATAAGCCACACCCTAGTGGTCACTTGTAAATAGACAAAGAAATAATGAACGAATTGTCAAATATTGGGGAAAAAAAAAAAATCTTCCATTCATATATTGAGGTTGAGATGAGATATAATAAATTTCACTGTCATCAAATGATTTATTTAAACATGATATGCCAATAAAGAGGAGATTATCATCATCAATGTCAAAATACAATTTGGTTATTGTAAGCTAAAGGCTAAAATTATTTTTCTATTATCCTTTACTAAAATTAAATACTGCTGGGGCCACAGATAATAAAATTTAGGCCAATTCCAAGAGAATAATAACTTGATGTAGTTGAGATGAGATATAAAAAATTATTTTGACTGTAGATTTAACAATAGATAGGATTAGGAGGCCTCGTTCAGTCCGTTGAATGAAAGAAAATATATCTTATTTATTTATTAATTTAATTTCCTCATATCACAGGTTTCGACTGCTGTGCCGCAGGTCTTCCTCAGTGAGAAGAGCGTCAAATAAAAAATTACAATAACATGTAATAATAAAAATAAGAATGTTTTAAATTTGTTAAGTAGATTGGAAATAGTTTGAAAAGTGTAAGATAGATGTCGCAGGTTTAGAATCTACATAATTTTAAAATAATCCATACGACTGCCCGATAGATTAAATGCATTGCTGGCACACAAATAAAGAGAAATCTGGATCTTTGTTGATGCACACACAATTATACGTATGTTATTTAACAATTATGTACTGTATTTTAATAACTTGTTTTGCAATGCATCCACAAATTTGACTCTCTTCTCACTGAGGAAGACCTGCGGCACAGCGGTCGAAACCTCTGGTATGAGGAAATTAAATTAATAAATAAAAGCTACAATCAGCACGCTAGACCACGTCTTTATTCTATTCTGCACCCATTGTTCATAACGGAAAGCAAAAAGAAGCGAGACTTCTTCACTGCTTTTTTTTAATAAAAGCTTCTATTTTGTTATTAAGAACAATAGATTAAAACAATAAAGGAATGTATAATTCTGAGAATATTTTATTTATTATTTGAGAATAAATGATAAAAGCATTTCATATCAACAAGTACGTGTATGTATAAATGCCATAATAAGCCATAATGCCATAAGAATGAATGAAAGTCTCTAGCCCAATTTGCATACGTATGTAACGTTTCTGACTGACTTGTGAGTGGCGACAGCAGCAGAAATACGTAGCCTTTCAAACCTTTTTGTTCATTTAATCCACTCTAGATAAATAAAATCTCTCTCTTCTGTCATTGTCTTCCTTTTGTTTCGGCGACTTTTTGAACACACAAAAGATGGAGGAGATCGGCAACCAAAAAAATCGCACAGAAATCCCAAACAAAATCCATTCGCTTCAGTCATTAGTGTGAGACCTGACACATTGTGGTTACTCTGCATGGGAATAATACTGAGGGAGATTTTTTTTTTTTTTTTTTTGGAATGGGTGCATAAGGTCCGAAGACCTATAATGACCAATAGTCACATGCAGCCAGGAAGAAAATAAAAACAAAAGGAGAAGCATAAAGGGGAAACTCAACTGCGGGAACTGAGAAGATGCCTGTTGAGGTTAGACTTGAAAGTCTGAAGATTGTAGGTTTTGGGGAAGATAGACGCAGGGAGTTTGTTCCAATCACGGGAGGTCATGGGGACAAAGGAAGAATGAAATTGTTTTGTTCTGTTAGTCGTGATCTGAACAGCATAGGGATGCTGAGAAGATGCCTCTCTTGTGTTCCGTGAATATGTTGCATTGGGTGGGATAATTGATTTTAATTCGGCAGAGCATTGACCATGGTAATACCTGTAGAAGAGAGATAGTGAAGATACTCTTCTTCTATGATCTAGTGACTGTAGGGATGCAGTAAGGGTAGAATCACCTATCAGTCTAATTGCACGCCTCTGTATGGCTTCCAAGGAGGAGAGAGCGTCTTTCGACGCCCCTCGCCAAAGGTGGGAACAATATTCAAGACACGGCCGAATTTGGGCTTTATAGAGGATTAGGAGTTGTTGGGAGGAAAAGTAACGCTTCGTTTTGAATAGGAAACCCAATTTCCTTGCGGTAGATTTAACCACAGAAGAGATGTGGTTGCTCCAGGAGAGATCAGATGTAATTGTCACTCCCAGAACAGAAAATGAATCTTTGAACTCGAGACTATTATTGCTGTAAATAAGGGGAGGGCAAATCCTATTTTTTTGTCTAGAAATTAAACAACATTGGGTTTTTTGGGAATTGAATTTTACTTGGTTTCCCCATTCCTCCAAAGAGATCAAGATCATCATTTATCGACGACACAGCCCCCAGACGACCAGTGGATGAGGTTTCACCAGTCCTGACTGAGTGCAGGGTACTGTCATCAGATTGCCCGTTTCTTTCCTCAGGAGAGAGTTGGATAATTTTTTACCATGAGGTAGATTTGAACTCGAGTTATCTTCGACTCAGATTTATACTAGTAAGCTTAACTGCTAGGCTATAAATGCCTCCTTACAAAATCCATTACATTAAATTGGAAAAAGGAACTGGGTCCTTCCCAGGAATAGCAGCCAGATTAAATAAAAAAAACTTTATATTTCCTTGACGACGTTTCGGGTGCTAGTCGCACTCATCCTCAGGGTCTATGGTAACAATTTTTGTTTAGTAATTAATGATGAAGAATATGGCTGTTTAGCTTGATAAGGATAGCGGAGGGCAGTCAGGAAGAATAATTGATTGCACGAGGCTTGAAGCAATGCCATCGATTAACACATGCAGTTTTTTTAACAATTGAAATTGTGTTAGATCTTTTTCGAGCGCGATTTCAGTTTTCGTTAAAATACCTATAACGTCCATCTATATGTTTCCCTTGACAATTGATTGTCCTGAGGAAGGGCGCGACTGGCGTCCGAAATGTCGACAATCAAATAAAAAAAATCTGATCAAGATTGATTGTATTTTTATCTGATTTAAGATCTTCCTAAGATAGTCAAGTAATCAGGCTTTCAGGGGATGTTCTAATCTTTATTGTATCTTTCATAGGAAGGTCATAAAAAATCCCAAAAAAAAAAAAACTGCGGATCTTTGCCCCACCTTACTCTCTCTATATTTTTTTTTTTTTAAATAAATCGCATTATGGCGGAAAAACTTATTGAAAATTTAATCTTACTCGTCGAGAACTGTTTGAGATCATACTAAACGATGTGAACTCAGTCTTGAATATTACTTTCTCTTAGCCTATATATGAAATATATAGGAGAGAAAGTATTGCGATCATGTCAAAAATTCGATGTCGAGATTTTGATGGATATACATGTTTTGAGGTCCCCTGAGTCCAAAAAAGTGGGTCCCGCAAATTGGTCTGTGTGTGTGTGTGTGTATGTATGTGTGTGTGTGTGTGTGTGTCTGTATGTGTGGACAGATTTTTAGCATGAAGGAATTGAGCTACCGGATTGAAATTTTATATTTAACTTAGGTACCTTCCCACACGCTCAAAATAAGCTTTTGAACAAAATCGGCCAAAAAGTACTAGTACTTTACTGATGTACTTTTTCAGTTTTTTTCGATTTTCTCAAAATTCCCTCCAAGGATTTTTTTAAAATTCATAAATCAACTATTTTTTAGATGCTCTTTAAAATGTATATTCTCATTTTGCCGTTGAAATCTTCTGAAGACCACTTTACTCTTGTTCTTCATAGGAAAGATAGAAATGGTTGCCATGGTAACGGAATTTAAATCTTTTCTTTTTATTAGATTAAAAATCAATTATTATTTAAATTCCCATTTTTTTTAAATTTATTTGTGTCTTTAATTGTTTCAAAGAAAACATATATGTCTCTCTCTCCACTTGCAAACATTATCGTCTCTCTCAACTCTTTTTAAATTCCCTTTCCACCTTATCTTCGCATAGGAACAATGTTAATTTCCTATAGGGATTTGTATGTTAATTTCGATTCAAAAGGGGGTCCCCTTTAGAACTTTTTAGGCATTTAAAATTTTTTTTCCAATTCTTATGAAATTTTGTATTTATTTACGATTCTATATTGTGTATAAAATGTCCAAATATGAGATTACAATTTTGAAAAATAACCATAGTTTATTTGAAGCAGTCAACATTTAAAATGCAAGTTTGAAACTAAGGTGCTATCGGAAACTAAATATATCTCGACACAAAAATCTGGTGTGACCAGCACAGTGCGCAACTTTCTCTTACCGAAGGGTAAGAGAAAGTTGTGTGCTGTGCGCCAGTCACACCAGATTTTTTGTGTCGAGATATATTTAGTTTCCGATAGCACCTTAGTTTCAAACTTGCATTTTAAATGTTGACTGCTTCAAATAAACTATGGTTATTTTTCAAAATTGTAATCTCATATTTGGACATTTTATGTTACTTATATGTTTGGACCAACATTTTACATAATTTTATATACCAATTTATATGCAACTGCAAACAATTTTTAACGAAATGATCAGTCATATATGATCCGCCACTGCAAATTTTAAAGTATATAAATTTTATTCAGCGACCTTAAAAACCCTTATATACCAATTTTCACTCAAATCTAAAACTTTTTTCAAATCTAGACCACTGTGCATTGGTTGATTAGGAAATACCAAGATGCACAGCTTAAAAAAAATTTCTTTTGTATTTGTTAAGATATTATTTTGTTTTATGAATTATATAAACGTGGGGACGATATGGTGGGGTACGGTTTTAATGGCATTAGTAATCTAGTGTAATATTCTCCAGACGAATTTATCAGAAATGAAAATATTATTGGCTAATCAAGAAGAATTCAATGCATACAAATTCTCACTCTCAAATCAAATTTTTTTAGGAGAGGGGGCGTTAAAAGGAAGAAAATTCTAGGCTTTAAATCTAAAAATCTCCCTCCCCTTCCCTGGATTGGCGTTAACGCTTAATATATCTTTTCTAGTGTGTGGTGCTAGAATTAATGGTTATTTGCTGTTTATATCATCAATTGATAGCGATTATTTATAACTAAACGATAATTTCAAAAATGAAATATCGCTAACAAGGGAAAAACATTTACACCATATGACAATACAATAATATATATTTCATTTGAAAAAAAATTTTCAAATTCAATTATATATATCATGTGTTGGTCCATGAAGTAATTTGAACAACATACAAGTATCGCACCACCGTGGCGGGAACTACCTTTTCGCTTATTTAAATTAATAAATACTTGGTTGCGGTTGCTAGGTTTTTTTGTTACCATGGCAACCATTTCTTCTATCTTTCCTATGAAGTACAAGAGTAAAGTGATCTTCAAACAATTTTGAGAGCAAAATGAGAATATACTCGTACATTTTAAAGAGCTTCTAAAAAATAATGGATTTTTGAATTTTAATCAAAATTGTTAGAGCGAATTTTGAGAAAATCGAAAAAAACTGAAAAAGTACATCAGTAAAGTACTGATACTTTTTGGCCGATTTTGTTTAAATGCTTATTTTTACCCTTTGGGGAGGGGGGGGAGTGAATAACTTGAATATAAAATTTCAATTCCTTCATGCTTAACACACAAACAGACCATGTCGCAAAAGCACTTTTTTGGATCCAGGGGACCTCAAAACGTGTATATCCATCAAAATCTCGACATCGAATTTTTGACATGAATCCAATACTTTCTCTCTATATATATTAACATATATAGAGGTAAGAGAAAGTAAAAATAGGCAATTGAATCAATAAAAAAACTCCTGAAAATTTCCCATAGAAAAGCATTGGGTTCTATCTCTCCTTTTTTTTTTTTTTTTTTTTTTTAAGTCATTTCGGCTGCAGAGGCCATTTGACTTATATAAATATTTATTATTTATTTTAGATACATATATCGATGGCTTCCGCCGGGCGTTCAATGTTCTTGTTTTTCGGGGGCCACCTATCCCGATTTTCAGCATCATTTGGCGTTGCTTCACAACATTGATCTTGGTGGCTGTTGTTCTTTCTTCTTGCCAGGTCCTATCTCTCTTTATTAAAATTTAAGCACAATTAATTCAAATAATTAAATCTCTCAAATAAAAAATAATAAAAATTGTTATATAATTAAATTTTCTTTGGGGGGCCCAGGAGCCGTGGCTCAGTGAGAATACATTAGCCTCTCGCACCGGAGTCCCGGCTTCGCTTCCCGCCCCAAGCGAGAAAAATTTATCTCATTTGATGATTTGACTACAAATCATTTGAAATAAATAGGGATGGGGATCTAAATGGCCTTAGATGCCGAATTTTTTTTTCTTTTTGACTCCATATTTTTCTGTTTTTTTTTTTCTCCTGAAATTTGAAATTCGGTTTTGAAAATTTTTGATTTGAGAAAAAAAAAAATCTGGTGTGACTGGCGCACAGCACACAACTTTCTCTTACCTTCGGTAATCGAAAGTTGTGTACTGTGCTTGTCACATCAGATTTTTGGTCGACATGTATTTAGTTCCCGGCAGTAGGGAATATTTGAATTCAGATGTAAAATTTATAAGTATGGGAAAATATTTATATTTTGTTAACATAGCAACCATTTCTCCTATCTTTCCTATGAAGCACAAGAGTAAGTTGTGCTTCAAACAATTTTGAGGGCAAAACGAGAATATACATTTGAAAGAGCATCTAAAAAATAATTGATTTTTGAATTTTAATCAAAATCGTTAGAGCGAATTTTGAGAAAATCGAAAAAAACTGAAAAAGTACATCAGTAAGGCACTAGTAATCTTTGGCCGATTTTGATTAAAAGCTTATTTTTCCGGTCCCGGGGGTGTTTAACTTAAATATCTCTAACATTTCAACCTCCTAGCTCAATTCCTTCATGCTTAAAATTTGACACACACCCACCCACCCACCCACACACACACTCACCCACCCACCCACAGACAGACCATGTCGGGAAAACCACTTTTTTTGGATACAGGGGACCTCAAACGCTGAAGATCCATCAAAATCTCGACATCGAATTTTTGACATGAATCCAATACTTTCTCTCTATATATATATTACATATATACATAGGTAAGAGAAAGTAAAAAGATTCCATCGTTATCTTTCTATTATCGGACGACCCTTGGTCGCATGCTAACCTAACCACCAAGGCCCGGGAAACTTATCCTTCCCTAAGACCATGATGAAGTAGTTTCTTCCAGGTTGTTACAATCAAATGGCTGTCTCCATTTACGTTTCTTTTTCTATCTACCCAATGTCCACATTTACACTTAATTTTGTTCATATGACTGAAATTTGTTTAAAAACATTGAGTTTTTTTTTTTTTTTTTTTAACATCAATCATATATATTTTTTCAAATTTCAACTATTATATGTAAATGAGTTAAGAAATTAAATCCGCCAACAATGATATATAATAATTCTCAGAATAAATGGATGGAAGGTTTTATGAGCGTGCTTAAAGCACACGCCCTTCACCCACACCTGGGATGCTAGTTGCTAGCAGCTAGTAGCTCGCACACTGATAAAACTCAAACTCCTTTGGACTTCTCTCTCTCTCTCTCTGCGCTACTATAAGGATGTAAAAGACAATTAATTTGATAATCTTGGTGAAGTGAGGAACCAACCCAAATGTATTAAGTTGCTTGGCTCTTTTATTATCTAACTTTAAACAAGTCTAAACTAAACTAAGTTTTACCCATAAACAAATAATTTATTAGCTTTGGTGCAGTTGCTTTTTTTTTTTTTCCTTCTCTTCAAGTTGTTAGCCTTCTAGTTGGTGCTAATAATAATTATTATAAAAAATAAAGACAAATTTCGAGTGTCGTTCACCAGTCACTTCAAATTAAAGTTAATTTCAATGTAGCAGGTCTTTTTTAGAATACCGAAAAAGTCCTCTTCTCACTCAGGTGCTCACTTGACCACGAGTTGCCCGAGCTAAGGCTGCATTTCTTCCTTTCCTTTATTTAAGTCAGCCTCTTTTTTTCCCTTTGTCATATCAAGCGGGGTCGGCTTGATTTTCTCTCGGTCTCATTTCTTTATAAATTAATTTTAATTTTGCCGACCCCACATAGGTACAAGTCCAGGATAGAAGAAGAAAAGTTCCTCTTCAACAAAACTA